>CAXKVX010001105.1:0-207057 GCA_964058865.1 Eleocharis quinqueflora
GTTGTGTTTTATTTATTTTCTGTATCTTATCGACCTGACGTCATAATAAATAAAGTGAAGTAGTATTGCACTTAGAAAACAACTGCTGAATTAGATAAAGAATAGAAATGTATGATTTACACACTCGATGTGCAACAAAGACATTGCACACAGGAGATTGACTAAGTAAAAATATTAAATAAATTATATTAGGAGCATCAGGGACATCTTAAATGCCTAAACCTTCCCTTCAATCTCACAATAACTCACTATTCACTAAGTCTAACTTGAAAACGCTGACATCAAAAATTAGGAGGCTTAGTTGACTCGGACCCACACACAAAGGACAAGACAGACGCTGTTGCATATGACGCGAGGTCAGCGTGGACGCAGCAAAGCTTCCCGTATAGTAGCTTGCGCTTCTTTTCAGGTGTGGATTCCTGGGGTTTATATCCATTTCTCTCTTATTTAGGGCCTACCAGACTTACTTAAATTGAACTACTATACCAAACTACCAACCATGACTAATCAAGTCCGTAGAACTTGAACTGTCATGTTTACATACCGGTAATTGCACCATTACTTGAGACCAACCTGCATTACATGTCATTTGCACCTCATATTGCATGTAAGATTCAATATACAGATCGTACAGGCTATTAGATAAATTTTGGTAGATGCGTATGATAATATTATATGTATACTCGTCGGAAGTGAAGAGAGTTGGGCTGGTGAGTTTTAGATTGGATGTAGTCTGAGGGCATCATGACGAATGGATTACGTACTGTAAACGGATTCACCCGTGGGGTCTATTCGTCGGGATGTCCTTAAGGACATTCGATCACTGCTCACCAACGATGACCATCATATGATGGCTCGTAGTGCCAGTGAGAGATTTTCTTTTCAATATCCTTACTACTACATAATACTATGATATCTCCTCATTTTAGTGATTAAGATTCAGTTTCTCAGTTTAGAGTATGCGTGTCATATGTGAGTTATTGGAGCTATTCCGTTCTTTATATTTTCTATTAGCCGATGTTTCGAGATCTCCAAATATTCGAAGGGCTTCCTCCTTTGGCTCCTGGTTGGTACAGAGGAAGTCTGGGCCTCCCCTTGGTCTTAGCTGGTACAAGGAGTTCCTTTCTATTATTATTTCAAAAGGGTAGTCGGTTCCTTATTTTCGTATGATGGCTGGAAACTCAGAATTAAGTTAGATTGGCGGCTTGATCACGAACCCGTCTAACGATACCCTTAGATTGGCGGCTTGAATACAAGACCCGTCTAACGGGACGAATCCTGAAGTCCTACACCTGGGGATTTGACAATTTGTTTCTTTGTCTGGAAGATTTGACAACTGTTCGCATTACTACCTATATATATATTATTATTCCTCATATTACTTTTGGGTTTCATTTTTGTATTGTCTCTTTGGATAGATATATTTATTTAACTTTTGCAATGGTTAACTAATACACATTTAGGTGTAGTAAATTATTTAGTGATAATCTCTCTAAGTGTGAAATGGTCCAAATCCTGAATCAGATATAAATTCAAAGGCTGGATCTTAATCCACATTGAGTAATTTTTATAAATTACTCATGTTCCACGGTGGTTGTGGGGTCTAGGTAAGAAGCAGGAGTCTTTTTGATGTCCAGAGGAGAGCGCTAGGATGGAGTCCTCGACGTCTTCCGTTTTGCTGATCCCTTCCTTTGTTTCTTTTACTTTCTTTTGTTAGGATTAGTTTGTGGTAGGTTAGCGAGGATCAATCACACGTCATTCGATGAGATCGTCCTCTTCTGTATGTATTTTTATTTTTATTTTTCTTTATTTAGCTTCCGTTGTAAATTCTGTACAAACGCTGGTTTATATATATATATACTTGTTGGATGTTCATGTACTGTGTTCAATATGTGTGTTTTTCCTCAAATTAAGTATAATACATTAGTCTTTTCTGAATTCTTTAATAATAAATTAAGTCATTCGTGTACTTGTAATCAAGTACACGTGGCGGAATTAACATCCCTAAGCTAGTTATTATTTCTGGGGTGTGACAATACTTAGCTAAAATTGGTGAAATTTTGCATATATTGTTATTTACGAGCATATATGTGTTTATTTAATTTTTTATTTATGTACATACCATGTCTTTATAAATTTTATTTTGAATAATACAAATTATTTGTACAATTTGTTAAGTGTTTTTACTTATTGTGTTGTATATTTTTAAGTTTATTTTAACTTTTTTATTAGATAGTGTAATTATTTTATTATTGTGTACCTCAATTTAATTAAGGTTAAATGTTACGATTTAAAACTCGTAAAATTTTGTTATTTTTTTAGGTTTTTTTTTAATTGGCTTAAAATTTTACGAATTTTACCGTTATGTTGATTCATTAAATGAATGAAGAGGGTGGAGTCTTCTAGATTAATTACGATTAATATGTTAGATATTTTGCAAAAGTAGTTTAGAGATTTTTTGTTTGATAAGATGTTTTTTTATGTACTGATTTTTTTTCTTAGAACCCAATACTCAAAAATAAAATATGTAGTTGGATATCGATTTCAATAAAATCTGCGGGCAATGGCAATCCCCACCTTTTTGGAGAGGAAAAAAAAACATGGCCCATTATTTTACTCCTGCTTATTTCCTTCATTCCTTGTGCTGCAACCAAAATTCGCAAATCAATGATTCCCAATTTAGTTCATGAAAATTACGCACTACCAAATAGAACAGTTACGCATGCCTTCTGGCTTCTTGTAAGATGAGCAGGTAAGAAGCATGGACCATAAATTCGCATGCACCTCATAATGCATTCCCAAATAGTAATCGAATATTCATGAGCCAATTAATACACATTCCTTGCTGTTCATATTACAAAAGATAACAAGTTCATTAATATACCTTCTCTGCCAATCCGTGTGGAGTCGGTTAATTGATCTAGTTTTGGACAAGCATGTCGACCTTGCTGTGGGGCAGCAACAATGGGACCTCGCATCGTTTTGTCGAACCGAGAAAAGGATCTGCATTCTGTACCTAGAACCTATTGAATGTTTTAACTACCAGTTTGTGCAGGGAAATATCTCTGATCGGTTGGTTTGTCGCTTCGAGTATACAGTCGCTGCATTGTTAGCTAGGCAGATAGCGGTGGATCACTGATATATGCACCCCCACTTCCATTATTGATAGTTACAATTTGTGGGCTTAGCTTCGCCTTTCCGCTTTTTTATGGAAACGGTTTTTTTTGTGGCGGTTATGAGAAGACCATATTGTGTGGTATGTTGAAACTCGAAAATGAAAATAAACAAGCACAACATGCCATCACTTACACACGTGTGCTCTGCGCCTCTGCCCCCGTGCGTGGAGGTGGTCAGGTGGAGCCGTGGAGGTCTGCAGTCTCTACTGTCAACTGAGTCATTACTTTGAGACCTCAATTTATTTTTTACACCTTCAATGGACTGCTCTGTATAATGGACACTCTCTAATCAATAATGATAATGATGAACTTTTTCAAATTTTATATTTGTTTCGAGTATGGTTATTGTAGTTTGCATTTCAAAATCTAACGGTTCAAAATCGTAAAATCACATGTTTTACAAAGTACGTAATCTGGTTCTTTGTTTCCTCAAATGGTTTTTAAGGTTTTGTGATGCGTAATTGTGGATAGTAGAGAATTGTATGTTCGCAAATTTAATAATATTTATTCGATGGGCCTAAAAATGATTCAGTACGGGCTAGCCTCGTACCTGCTATAGATTTTGTCGTGAGTTTTTCAACGTCACGAAGAATGCCGAAATCGGAGTTACGAGTCAAAAATTATGGCCGTTTAAAGCTCAAGATAATCAAGCATGAAGATCTCAAAATATTTAGATGTTAGGTTGATTTTATTTGAGCTTAAAATAATTTCAAATAAATGAGATTGAGTCAAAACCAGCAAAAAATATAAAATAGTGATAAAATGTTGTATAACGTTCAGAAACGTTATATAACATTGTACCAACGGTTACACAACGAATTGCCAGAACCAGATAGTTGTCCAGAAATGTCATATAACGTTGTATAACTCTCTGGAATGTTATATGATGTTGTAAGAAATGAATTTCAATATAACAAACCAATTTCTGACAACTCCAACGGTCATAATCTGAGTCACAACATTGTGTAATGTTCTAAAACATTGTATAATGTTTTAAGAAATAAATCTCAATATAACGGTCAAATTTCTGACAACCCCAACGGTAAAAAACTTTACAAAAACGTTATGTAACATTTTAAAATATTGTATAACAAATTAGCAATTTCAGCCAAAAATAAATGTGCTTCAAGCTTTTTTTATAAAAGGGGATCCCTTCATCCTTTCTTCTTCAACATTCCTACATTACAAAATCTATTGTTCCACCATTATTGAGCTTGAAATACATATCCAAACCTTAGTTCAAAGCCTCAATCTCATTGTTCTAGATTATTTTAAACTCTTAGAGAGATTGTGTTGAGTGATTATTTTATTCTTTATCTGTTGTATCTTTTGTTCCTTGTTTTTGTTGGCTTGATGCTCCACCGGTGTGTGTAAGCGAGATCAAGTTCGACATTGCGTGAGTAGGGTTGGTGCTCCACTGCTGTGTGTAAGCGAGGCCAAATCAGAAGTTGTAATTCACTTGTGTTGTATAGTGAACCTGCTCGACCTTGTTACCGTGTCTGGTGGTCCAGAGTTTCGGAGAGTAGGATTGTCAATATCTGAACTCCGTCAAAATCCTTGTGTCTCTTGGATTGCTTTGTTTGCATTTTCTAAACACTATCTATTTAACTTCATTATTAATTTAGTTTAGAGATTGCTTGTGCTTGAATTGTTAAAATTGATTGTAATTGCCAATTATACCTCGATAATCTTAGAATTGCTTAAAATTAAGCCCACCGGTTCCAACACAAGACGGTGGATTAAACTCATCTCTTGTTTGACAATTTGCAAAATAATTAAAGTACTAACCTTGCACATGAGTTTTGGTGAAGATGCAAGTTAAAACATGTACATACCAATGTCAAACATGCCTTGGACAAGTCAAGACATGCTCAAGTCATCAAGGAAAGGCTTCACTCTGCAAAATGGAGATGGTGTAATGCCAGGACTCGTTATAATGAGTCACCAACCCGTCATAACGGGTGTCCAAGACATCATAACGCCTCAAGAGGAGAGAAGCAACAGTAGCTTGAATTTCCCGAAGCCAGTGTTACTGTAACGCTTGGGAAGGCGTCATAACGAGTCACCATCCGTTATAACGAGTCTACAAAGCGTTATAACGGGTTCCTGAAGATATGGCCCACAGGACAGCTGCACAGGGGCAATTATGGAAGATGCCCAAGGCATTATAACGCCAAGGCGTTATGGAGATGGTGTAACGCTAGGAAGGTTTTGGAAGGCTTCAAGATTTCAAGAAGTGCTCAGTCTATATAAATGATGCAGAAACGATCCAGCAGATCATCAAATCATTTCTACAAGCTTCCAAGCATCAAATTGAGCATAACAAAGAGCCTAATTCAAGTTTCCTCCAGCTAACTAACCTAGAGAGCATTAGAATAGCTACTATTCTCTTATTGTCTATTCGAGAACAAACCCTTTGCTAGTTTTTAGCCTTTGGTGCATCACATTTGTGTTGTCAAGTGGTGCATCCCTGTCTTTGATTGTGTTGTCAATCAGACGATTCAGACCTTTTTACTGTGTAGTGTGGTGTTGCCCCATACATTGGTCTAGGAGAAGAAAGACTTGCTTGTGTAGAAGAAGTCAAAGATCGGCTCCGCACTTTGTAAAGAACACTCATTTTATAGTGAAATCGGCTCGAAAAGAATATTTAGTTCTGGGAGATCCATGGACATAGGCCTTGATTGATAGGCCGAACCACGTTACATAGCGTGTTCTCTTATTCTCGATTGCTCTCTCTCCACTCCCTCTCTCTTTATTACTTTGCTCTTTGTTATTTTGTGATTTGCTCAATTACTTCTTGAAATTGCTTGCTCTATTACTTGGTTAGGTGATTAAGGTCTAAAAGCTTTTAGTTTGAAATTGTTGATTGAAAACGCTTCTGCCTAGTGAATTGACCTTAGTCTTGCGCTTTAAGCCCCAACTCTAATTCTAACAATTGGTATCAGAGCACATAGGTTCATACCTAGTTAAGCACCAAATTCTTGTTAGTTCTTGACTTTGTGAAATATGGCTTAATTGAAATTTATGAAAGAATTCCTGGTCTTTGGAGTAGGTTGCAAGAATTTTTCATTTTGGAAAAGGTATATGGTAAACTATCTAATCTTACTTGAACTTTGAAAAATAGTTGAAAATGGTTGGATACCAAAGTATAAATTAGATGGTGTTACCCTTACCAAAGAATCAAAAGAACTTAAGTACACTAATGACAATGCTATGAATACCATCTTAACTTCAATTCATGAGTAAATTGCCTTATCTCTCACACATTCCTCTAATGCTAAGGAAATATTGAATGTCCTAGTTCTTATGTATGAAGGAAATTAACATATGAAAAAGACTCGAAAGGTCGAATTAGCAACAATATTAGAAAATATGAAATTTGAAGATAGCGAGTTCTTCGAAAGTCTCTACCATACACTTGTTTCTCTAAGAAATAAATATTTAGAAGTTGGTTCTAACATTTGTGATGAAGATTTTGTAGGTAAACTCTTGAGGATGGTGTCCAAGAAGTCCGGTTGGGATGGCGCTGTGAGCTTTATAGAAGCTTTACAAGCTAAAGGACTTACCTATCAACCCGAAGAGGTGTACGCTCAACTTTGCTCACATGAGAAGAATCACAAGGAAGTCAAGAGCACAACCTCAACTAAAACCTTGGCCTTACCGGCTCAATCTTCATTTAATCCACCTTATAAGTTCGAGTCAAAGTGAAATCATATACCAAAATCTTCACCAAGTTCTCTCTAAAGATAAGGACCTTCTTACCAAGTTAGTGAAAAGGAAGAATAAAATTCGAAAGGAAAGTGATTGAGGAGAGACTAACTTAAGGCAAAAATATTGTATGGCTATCTTGCAACAAGAAAGATCATAACATTCAAAATTACTACGTGATCTTTACTCAAAGAAGAAGACCACAAGAATGACGATTTAAGAAGACTAACAAGAGAGCTATGCAAGCAACTTGGCTAAGCAAATCCGAAGAAAGTGAAGATGAGGAAGAAGAAGTAAATCTCGGAGTAGGAGATGTGGACAACAAGTTAGCCCTCATCGAAAAGAAACCAATGACATTCTTGGAGATTGCGCTTGAAATCATAAAGGAGCAAGAGATAACGGATTCGGAGAAGATTCGCATCTTGAAGAAAATAACTCAAGCTAAGGATGATTATGCAAAAGAACAAGAAGAAGCTCTAATGAGAGGTGAATTTCCAACAGTAGTCTTCAACAACAAGATAGCGCATCCCCCATCACTCACAAAGAAGGATGGTGATAAGCAAATCGAGAAACATTTGAGTCTTGCTAAAGCGGATGATCAAGCACACAAGACAACAACTCAACCAAAGGACAAGACTACAAGAACTCAAGAATTGGAGACCCTTAGTCGAGCTAATACGGCAGTCTTTGACCTTTCTAAATTTCATGATGACATTAGTGACGATGAATCTTGTGACTTGGATGAAAGACAAGAATCTTTCAATGTGACCAAACTTAAGAAATTGCTTGTTGAGTTCGAAAAGTCTTTAGACGTTAAGGATGCTATGATTAATGATCTTAAATCAAAAATTGAATTGCTACAAAATAGAGCTAATGACATTGAGACCAAAGTCAATTTTGAAAAAGAAAAAGAATTAAAAGAAGCACATCACTGGACATCTAAATTTGTTATGTTTGTTAAGTCGTCAAACAATGACACCAAAATTAACTATGATAAAATGTATATTGGTCAAGGTCCAGATGATAAGACCGGTCTTGGATTTGTAAAACAACAATCCCCTAAAATTGAAAAGCAATCTAAGACTAACACCAAACCTATTCAAGCTAAGAACCATGCCTATAAATATGATAAGAGATACAACAAGAAGACCAAGTTTACCAAATCTAATTTTAGAATGGTGGTATACAAACTTAGAGTTAGAAATGATTATAGGACTACCAACCAACATAGAGCTCAACCATCAAAACTCTATGTTAAGGATATGTACGGTAGATTTCATGAGATACACAAGAATAAGAGACTTGGGAACAATTTTAAAAGAAAAATATTTGTAAATGTTTTTCAACCAAGACCTAACCCTAGAAATGCTATGGATAATCACAAGAATTTTAGTAGCAACTCTCAAAATAGGAAATTCTACATGAACAATCAAACAATATCTAATCCAAAGAACATAAGAAACTTTCATGATAAATATAGATTAGTGATGAGTTATTGGAAACCAATTAATAACAACATCAATGATCATAGCAACCTTAACTCTAAAGCAACATTTTGCTCATTTTGTAATCCTGAATCATAGGATCACAAGGAATAGGATAATTAGAAGTATGGTATAAATCATTTAAGGTGAAATAATTAATTAGGTTAAAAATGGTATAAATAATTACCAAGTGTTGGCTTGGGTCCCACCTTAGAGAAAGGTATAAACTCAAAGGTTGGACCTTAATCCGCATTGAGATTTATTCCTCACGTCTCCACAGTGGTTGTGGGGTCTAGGTGAGGAGTTCTTTGGCTGTCCCTAAGGAGAGTGCTAGGAAGGAGTTTCCCCGGCATCATTCGTTTTGATGATCATCCATTTTGTCCATTTTCTTTTATTTTGTTAGAGATAGTTTGTAGTAGGTTAGCGAGGATCGGTCCTACGTCCTTTGGTGGGATCGTCCTCTCTTGTATGTATTTTTATTTCTTTACTTCCGCTGTCTCTTTGTAAATGGACGCAGGTGTTAATGAAATGACTTTTGGATATTTGTGTATTGTGCGATATTGTGTGTGATGTTCCTTTTATTTAATTTGGTTAGCTACTTTATTTATTATTTAATTATTTATTCTAAGCCTTTCGTGTACTTGAACTCAAGTACACGTCTCCTAACCTAGTCATTATTTCTGGAGTGTGACAAGGACGGTATGAACTTAATGGGTCTTGACTAGTTTAATCAAGTACCGAAAGGTGAAGCCATAACTAGTGCAAACACGGTATCTAAATAGAAATATCACTTGGTACCAAAATCTGAAAATCGTACCCTCATAATATCAAGAAATTGATTACCAAACAAGTACCAATAATTGTGGATAATACATCTTAACAAGCTCTAATCAATTTGTTAATTGAGTTAGAATTCACACCAATTTCAATTTTTAGTTTAAAACAACGAACAAATCCAAATCTGAAAGTTTTTTTTCGCTTCTTTTTTGCTTAAGTTAAATTTGCTTAAATCTGAAAGTTTAAATCCGACTTGTCCCTGTGGATTCGACTCCTAAGTACTACAATATATGGTTGTATACTTACCTCTATCTAGCAAATAGGATTAGTAAAACTCACATCAAGTTTTTAGCGTCATTGCCGAAGACAATGGTTGATTTAGTTTCAGATTTTAGTATTTTTAATTTAAGTTTCAGTTTTAACATTTTCTAGCATTCTTTTTCTCGTATTTTGTAGGTTGAAAACTGAAAGGAAAATCATAAACCACGGACGATACAAACTTGATTGAGTGGTTCTCTCGACAAGAGTCAACTCACCTCTTCTACGAGAGAATGAAGAATCGCCCTCCAAAGAGGCCAATATTACACTTGAGTCCACATTTTTTGTGGTTCCATGTTGTGCCATTGCTCCGTGGCAATACATGATTTGATGAACCTTGAAGAGGATCCGGTTTGAGGCAGTTCTTTGTAGGAAGTAGTGTTTTGAGTGTTTCTTGGGAGAAAACGTGGGTTAATGATGTTATGGGTGTTGGTAGAGGTCTGAGTAGGAGCTTCTAGGATGGTGGGGATGGTGAGAGTTCCTATGGTAGTGGTGATCGGGGTGGTATTCGCATGGTGAGGTTTTGGCCTTCTGAATTGCCTGGATACCAATTTCCCTAAGAAAGTAAGACATTTTGAAAGAATTCCTAGTTAATTAGACTCGAAATGTTTTGAGAGAATCCACCTTTTACTCGTCTCCATCATACACTAATACGAAAATGAGCTATTATAGCGGATTTATAAGGACTATTATAACGAATCAAGGGGGGCTATAATAGAGGAATGTTGCTAAAGGTACATGTTGTCCGCTATAATTGGTCGGGCTATTATAGCGGCCTTTAGGAAAACACCGCTATAATATATGGTCTATTATAAGGGACTTTAGGAAAACTCTACTATAATAGGGGGTCTATTATAGCGGCCTTTAAGAAAAGTTCGCTATAATATGATGTCTATTATAGCGGCTTTTAGGAAAAGTCCGCTATAATAGATTTTGAATTTTTTTTTGAAAAATGGTGCTGTTAGCTTTTTCATTTATTGCGATATTGACTGATTTGATATGTATTTTTGCATAATTGTCCATTCATAATATATAATCAAGAGAAATTTTGACTATTTGCAAATATATTTTGTTGCTGATTTTGAACAGCCTAATTTTATTTTTAACGGTCTTATGAAATAACCCAATTTTATTTTTACAGTAATAACTGAGTGAGTTGTGAATTTTTTTTACAATAATACTTAGTACTCTTATATATATATATAGTAAGGCTACGGTGCTTGGCCAAGCACCGAGCCTCCCGTGTTTGGGCGTCAAATCTCACAAAGGGACGGCGAAAATTTCGATTTATCATGCTCAATAATTTCTTTATATCAAAATCTCATCAGATACAAAAATTTTCTTTTTTTAGAGTTATTTAACTATGTATTTCAGATTTTTTTTAATATGACCCCAAAATAGTAATAAAATAATCAGTGTTTATGCATAAAAATAGAGCACTTTCAAAAATTCGAAACACGTACTTAAAAATTCTAAAAATGGAAATTTTTTGTATCCGAGCAGATTTTGATATAAAGAAATTATTGAGCATGATAAATCAAAATTTCGGTCGTCCTTTTGTGAGATTTGACGCCCAAGAACGAGAGGCTCGGTGCTTGGCCAAGCACCGTAGCCTTACTATATATATATATATATATATATATAGATAGATAGATAGATAGGCTAGGGTGCTCCATGGAGCACCAAACCCCTAATGTTCCACACCATATCTCCAATTTAAAAATTTCAACGACCGATCCGAACCGTTGAACATGATCTACATATTGAAATCTACTTGGAAATTGAATTTTACATTTTTTTTTAATTTTTTTGCTATTTTTTAGAGAGTTAGGAAAATTGCAACTTTTGTTGGTCCAGAAACCGTTTGATTAGCAACTTTTCTACCTCTTTAAAAAATAGCAAAAAATTTAAAATTCAATCTCCAAGTAGATTTCAATATGTAGATCATATTCAATGGTTCGGATCGGTCGTTCAAATTTTCAAATTGGATATAACAGATGTGGAGCACGAGCAATTTGGTGCTCCATGGAGCACTCTAGCCTTTCTCTCTCTATATATATATACAAACAAACTTAAAACACAATAATATTTGACGAAAGTAGAATGAGGTAAGATTCATGTGTGAAGAAGGACGAATAAGGGCAGATTTCTGTGTGAAGAAGGAAGAATGAGGGAAGATTTTAGTGAAGGAAGAATGATGAGAGTTGATATTTATATAGAGAATGGAAATTTTTGGGAAGAAAATCTGTCTTAATCCGTGAGACTATGAAATTTTGGAGCGTTGGATTGACATGAATCAACGATTGGATTCATACTATATAGTGATCCGTGGGAGACCCTATTATAGTGGTCTTTATCTCCAATCCGCTATAATAGACCTATTATAGCGGACCTTGATGCCATCCGCTATAATAGACCTATTATAGCGGACTATTGGTGCCGTCCGTTATAATAGACATCCTATAATAACGGATTTTCACTGTGGTCCGCTATAATAGATCTATTATAGTGAATGACATCAATGTCCACTATAATAGGAGGACTATAATAGCCCTTTTCTTTAATAATGCTAGTTTAGTTCTTAATATTTAATAAGGAAAGATTTTTTGGAACATTATATTTACATATAATGCTTATGACTACGACTTAGTTGGACTATTTAATATATGTGATACTTATTTATATATGATGCGTATTATCCAACAAATTAGTTGGACTATTTAATGTACGTATGATGCTTACTATCTAGAAACATCATCTATTTATATATGATGCTTATTATCCATCAACTTAATTAGACTTTTTAGAATAGTAAAAGTAAAATAATTAGGTTTCGTTTGACAAAATAAGAAATAGCGACAAAAGAACGCAATTTATAATCACTACTACAAAATTCACTTTTAACACCGCATAAACAACAGCGGATAAACATTTACCAGCGGTTTATAAAGGAATTGCGCTGTTAATAAAAGCTGTATCAGCGGATTACTTGAATTCCCCGTTGTTAAACAAACAACATCGGTGTTGAGATAAGGTGCGGTGTCAATATTTTCACAATAAAAGCAGTGTACATCAAGTATCCGCTGTTACACCTAAGCTCAGCGGTGTTATGGTGTTATCCGCTGTTGTGATAAAATACCTAATTCGACTTCTCCCCAATCGCGAGCTACAGCCGCCTGTCTCATTCCCCAATCGCCAAAATTGATGAGCTGCTGTTTGCTGGTGCCATTAATGGAGAATTTATTGCTGGTGTTGAAGCTGAGCTGAAATATTGTTATTAAACTATCAAAATCTGGATTAAGCAAGTGGTCAAAATACTCTTTAGAGGTAAATTTCTGATTATTAATACATATTTCGTTTTTTTCATTAATTATTTAAAATCATGCATGAAATGTAATTGTTTTTTATATTTTGTTGTAAATTTGCTAATAATATGTCATCTTTCTTTAAATGCAGCGATTAATTGAGCGAGCACCTTCCATCTTCATTGCATCTCTTTTTGATCGACGATAGTTGATCGAGGTTGATCTTCAATATGATCACTACTCTATTTAATTTTTGTTTAATTTATAGATAATTAGTATATAATTAATTTGGCATGCATGCATTGCATATGGTTATATATATATGTGTAAATATATATATATTTAACTATATATATATTTATATGTATATATATAAGTAAGTATTGTCATATAGCACCAAAATATCGGAACATTAACTAATTTAGGTCTTGCCCATTCGAGATTAATCCAATAGGGATTAATCTCGAATGGTCCCTGTCGGGATCGCTCTTTGAACAATCTGTCTCATTTAGGATTAGTGTACATATGATAGTTGCAATATGGTGTTTGCGAAGAATTCGGTTCAGCATTTTTCCGATTGTTCCCACGAATACGTGCGCACATGCAAATATGCGTCGGCGTATTCGGGGAGCTGAGGGGAAATGCTGTCGAATTTTTTGCAAACCCCAGATTGCACCTATCATATGTTCACTAATATGAGACAGAGTTTTCAAAGAGTGGGTTAGGATGGTTGGCCAGTCCAAAAACTTATGTGGAGCTCTCGATCAATAACCCATACCGTACAATTAACAAAAGAATAATTCAATTTTCAGATGGAACGTAGCATTGGAGAATTTTTGAAGTGTGCCACAGAATACATGAAATTGCAGGGTGATGATACACTTCTCTGTCCATGTTCGAAATGTCAGAACTTGCGGCGTTTGGATGTCGAAGAAGTTGAGTTGCATTTGATTAAGAATGGAATAATGAGATGTTACACTCGATGGATATGGCACGGAGAGCGAGCCGAAAGATCGACAGAAGCAATTGGGACGAGTCGAGTAGAAAATTTTGAAAATGTTGTGTATGAAAATATTGAGAATGTAATGGATGAAAATGTTGAGAACGTAATGGATGAAAATGTTGTTATTGTATGATATATGACATGTGTTATGATATATGTATGCTTCGATATGCATTTTGTTTTGTGATCCGAATATATTTATGATATATGTATATATGCTTCGATATGCATCTTGTTTTGTATGATATATGTATGCTTGATATGCATTTTGTTATTGTATGATATATGTTTGATATGTGTATTGTGTGCATTTTCAATTTGTTTTGTGATATTATGAATTATATATTCTACGGCTAGCGATACGGGACTAGCCACAAAATACCAGCGACAGATTCAAAAAAAATTTAAGCATACCAGTGGATTTAAAACAAACCGCTGTTGTGTTCAAAAAGAAAATGCGGAAACAAAAATTTCAGTGTGCCAGCGGATTAAATTTCATGCCGCTGTTATTGAGAAGCAGTGCCAGCGGTTTTGCAGTAAAATGCGCTGTTATTGTGTAGCAGTGCCAGCGGTTTTATATTAAAATAAGGTGTTATTGTCATGAAGTAACAACGGGTGTTAGCTTGGCCTTAACACCGCAAGCAACTACAGCGGGTCGTACCCGCTGTTACTTCCCTTAAAATGCCGGTGTAACTAGCCTAATCTGTAGTAGTGAATAGTAAAAGTGGAATGATGTGATAACAGGGTTTGAGATGTAGGGTAATTTTTGGTTTTCAATTGTTTAATGAAGTTTTTGAAGAAAAAGTATATTTACAATAATTTAGAAAATGGAAAAGAAAATTTTGTTAAGTTTGAAAATGATAACAGGGTTTGAGATGTAGGGTAATTTTTTTGCACAAAAGAAAAGGAAATATTACATTTCAGTTTATCATTTGAATCTGCATGCAAAAGAAAATTAACTTCCTTTATCCAGTAAAAGGATTGTTTCGTCTCAATTCAAAAGAAACACATTCAATGAAGATGATTTAAAAATTGAACTTCTGAATAGAATTAATCATCTGGTAAAGAAAAAAGTAACGTTATAAAAAAGGGGTCAGAGTTTGGTACACTCATGAGTAGGGGTGCAAGAAATATTCGTAGCTCGTGGCTCGTTCGTATTGATTCGGCAAAATTCATTATGAACTCGTTTGTTACCAGTTCGAGCTGTTAACGATATGAGTTGGTCAACTTGTTTAGTTAACGAGCTGATCTTGAACTCTGTCCAACTCGACTTGTTAACAAAGCACACATGTTATATAAAGTTAATTGATAGATATTAATATCTAACTTAAATCGTTGAGTACAAGTTGCACAATATTAACTAACATATAGTCTAGGGGTGTCAAAAATATCCATAGCCCGTGGCTCGTCCGTGTTCGACTCGTCAAATTTCATTATGAACTCGTTCATTACCAGCTCGTTATGAACTCGTTCGTTAAGTAACGAGCCAATCTTGAACTTGGTTCAGCTCATTCGTGTTCGACTCGTTTGCACCCCTACTCATGAGTGTATCATTTGATTGTGTATTCAATTCATTGATCCAATGAGTGTAACCCCTTTCCCCTGTAAAAGAAATCATATTTGATGTTATTTTTTGGAGAAAAATAGAATCATGTTAGATTCGAATGTTCGTATTCGATCTCGTAGATAAATTTTATAATGATGCAGACTCGTACATCACATTAGTACCGCCCGTTTCAATCGGACGATCGGATCTAGAATAACATAATTCTATTTTTCTCCAAATATAACAACAGAATAGACTCCCCTATAAAACGTTAAGTAAAACACAAATATTTATGTTAAGCTCAAATTTATCAGTCAAACTCATTTAATTACGGTTTAAAAGAGGTGTGAATTTGAGATTTAAAAAAAATGTCATTAGCAACAAGAAAAATATAATTAAACACTAGTTTTATAATAGCCGTCGGATTAAAATCCAACTCGGCGTATTTGAAAACGGACACGACAAATTCGCCTTGACGGATTCCCTCTGTACAATCATTCAATTATGTGCCCATTAATTGTATATAATATAAACGTTAAAACACTTTTTAGAATCTATGAAAGAATAATTAAGGGCTAGCCGTTAAGGCGTTAACCCTGTTTTAGCTTAATAATAGATATGCCAATTCGAAATGGGATCAGGATCATGTCACGCGTTTCTGTCTCGGAGGGCGGAGGCTAACCCATGACCAACTTCAAACCTTTCCTCCGAAGAAAAAAAATAAATACATCTCTCTCCCTCCAACGAATCTTGAATAGTTGAATCTTAAAGAAACTACTTTTTCGTACATACAGTAGAAAAAATCGAATCGAGAGCAATAGGAGAGGAGAGGAGAGGAGAGGAGAGGAGAGAGAGACAAGAAAGCAAAAACTAGGCAAGCGCTCCAGTGTCAGTGTCTCAGTACCACTGTACCCAACGTACAGATCGAAGCTCTCTCTCTCTTTCCCTCTCTTCGATCACCATTGCTACATTGTACAGATCTAATTTCTAGGAGGATTGTATCTCTCCTGGTTAGCGAGAAATAGATCCAGTGAAAAGTGGCAGCGCAATGGTGCTAGTTGGAGCTAGTAAGCTCGGCGAGTTGCCGGAAGTGGGGTTGCAGGAGGTGGAGTCGCCGTACAGCTCGAAGAGTGTGTCAAGAGAAGAGAGCCTTTCAGACGAAGGAGAGGAGGCCTCATCAGCATCTGTTGATAAATCACTTTTTCCCATAAGAAATGAAGCTAAATGGGGAGATACGAGCTCCTATGGTGCTAAGAAGGCGAGTTTCTCTTGTTAGTGCGGGACACTTTGATATACATTTGTCAAAAATAAGCTATGTAGTTGAATTAATGCAATCCTCTCATTATTTCAGAAGGTTCAAGCTTGGTTTCAGCTTCCTAATGGGGAATGGCAATTAGGGAAAGTAATTAAATTGTCTGCTGCTGATACTGTACTCTCTCTTCCTAATGGACAAGTACGAAATATTTCTTTCTCTGAGGAATGAGTATAATTTTTCCTTTTAATTACCATTAAGGTAAAACTAATTAATTTCGCTGAGCGTTTTCTATATTATCATCTCCATTTAGGTGGTAAGACCTAAAAGTGAGACTCTTTTACCGGCAAATCCTGAAATTCTTGATGGTGTAGATGATCTAATGCAATTGAGTTACTTGAATGAACCTTCTGTATTGTACAACTTGCAATATAGATATTCTCGGGATATGATTTATGTAAGTTCTCATGACTCATGATGTTCTTCGAATCTTGAATTGTGATTAGAAGTTATCACAACAATGAAATTCAACAACTTTTATTTTGATAACCATTTTGTATTGTGGTTGTGAAATAAGAATATATAAGAAATGTCTAACTTCAACTGCTTTTGAATGTGTACTTTTGATTTAGACTAAAGCTGGTCCAGTTCTGGTTGCGGTGAACCCATTTAAGGATGTTCATCTGTACGGGAAGAATTTTATAGAACGGTATAGAAGGAAGAGTATGGACAGCCCCCATGTATATGCAATTGCAGATGCTGCAATTAATGAGATGATAAGAGGTGCCATCAAATAAATTTCTTTTTTAAGATATAGAATGTGTATCACCTTTTAACGATTTTTTTGTACTTAATTTCAGATGAAGTGAACCAGTCAATAATTATAAGGTTGGTCCCAGGTTTCGAAGTTCTGATATAGTATGTCATAAGATTTTTGACTATTTATAATAACACCATATGTTTATTTAGTGGCGAGAGTGGTGCTGGAAAGACAGAAACAGCAAAAATTGCAATGCAGTATTTGGCTGCACTTGGTGGGGGCAGTGGAATTGAAAATGAAATTCTACAAACAAACCCAATTCTTGAAGCATTTGGCAATGCAAAAACACTGAGAAATGATAATTCCAGTCGTTTTGTGAGTCATCTTCTTTAACTCTTGCTGCTTTTGTTAGTTCCCCAGTAGAGACCTAATCTTATGTTTCTCTTTATAATTGATTTCAGGGAAAACTGATTGAAATCCACTTCAGTTCTTCTGGAAAAATATCTGGTGCCATGATACAGACATGTAAGTTGACACGGCCTTGTTCAACCATTAGCACTTAATCATTAATCTTTGTACATTATAATTCTTTCTGGAATTATATAATATCTGATTATTAAAATTGAAATATTTCTTTGCTTTTGCATTTGAATTGGCTGGATTTAACTCGTGACAGTTCTACTTGAGAAGGTACTCTATATCTCTCACGTCTTACCTGAACTTGATTCAAATTATTAGCTTGCTGTCCCCTTTTTTTATTAGTTTATTATTCTCTTTTCCTACTGTCACTAATAATTTTGTCTGGTGCAGTCGAGAGTTGTACAGTGTGCAGTTGGTGAACGATCATATCATATCTTCTATCAGCTCCTTGTTGGTGCTTCTTCACTACTTAAAGGTTAGATTGAATATAACAGAAATTGCATTGAGATTTCTAATAAATTTTGACAATTCTTTCCTTTTTTCCATTTGTGGTGACAGAAAAACTGAACTTGAAAAATGTACAAGACTACAAGTACCTAAATCAGAGCACTTGCTATTCTATTCCGGGAGTTGATGATGCAGACAGGTTCCGTTCGGTACTGGTAAGAAAAAAAGTTGTCATGAACTATCAGTGGCAGCGCTCCAGAAAAAAATGACTAAACAACTTTAGAAAGTGCACCAAGAGCTTCTTTCCTTTGGGGCTTCATATTAAAAGAACTAAACTATGTCACATACCCTCCCTCTCCATACTGAAAGAGTTGCTGAATTTTCTAGTGTTTTATAATTTATACTATTTCCATAGTAATAAACATTGAGACAAAAGAATAGGTTTTGAAGTACACACAGGGTACGTAGATTGTACCTTGCTTTTTTCTATCGTAGAGGTAGTGATATGTCAGATGTTTTCAGGGGTATTCATGCCATTTTGAGGTTGTTAAAAGGGGTCACCAATACCAAAAAAATCCTAGACATCTGTTACGCCCTAAAATTTCCGAACCATAGAATATCTTTGACTGAAATGTTGGTCAAATGAAGCATAAGCTTATACATGAATTATCTAAGTATTTTTTATTTTAGGAAGCTATGAACGTGGTGCATATAAGCAAAGAGAATCAAGATCTGGTATTTTCAATGCTGGCAGCAGTTCTGTGGTTAGGAAATGTTTCATTCATAATTATTGATAATGAAGAGCATGTAGAACTTGTTCAAGATGAAGGTACATAACTCGTGATGTCTGCAATTTTATAGCATTTCTTTTCACTTCTTTGCAATTTGCAGACTGTATTTTGTATTTCTTTGAATTTAGGATAGAGAACCAACCCTTGTTGAGTTTTTGTTCAGAAAGTTCCCAACTGTTAAACTAAGGTTAAATTATGCAAAAATGACTGAATCCCACTTTGGTATTTTGATATTAATTTAAACATAATATATACACTAAGATTTCAGATAAGCTGTAGAATCAAACCCTTAATCTTCTCATTATAATTTAGTTGATTCTTTATTACAATACCTTTTCAAGTTTCCTGATGCACAGAATGACAACAACATAAATACTATCAATGACAAAGAACAAGAAATTTCACTCTTTTTTTTTCTAATTATAGGTGCACAAACGGTTTCTAGACTTATTGGATGTAATGTTGATGATCTTAATTTAGCTCTCACTACTCGTAAAATGAAAGTTAGCAATGAAAATATTGTGCAGAAACTCACCTTTTCTCAGGTAATCAATCTGTAGTAAATCTCATTTTAAGAGGAAATCACAAAGTAGTACAGTTAAGATATCACCAGTTTCCTTCTGGTCCCTAATGTTTCAGGTTTCCCATTTGGCCTCTATGTATCCCACTGTTCACTGTTTAGGTGCCGTATGAAATTTGTTGAAATGGATGGTTTATGAAAAGCTATTGAGCTGTGAGGTAATAGTGACCCAGAGATTGAGGTTGAAATTTATATAAACTTTAGAAGCTATGTGGATCAAAATGGGAACTGAACTGTACACTAATCATAAAACATTCTTCAGTTCAAAGGATTCTCTAATTTTTTATCCAGGCTGTTGATGCAAGGGATGCACTTGCTAAATCTCTTTATGCTAGTCTCTTTGATTGGCTTGTGGGACAGATCAACAAATCTCTTTCAGTTGGAAAAGCATGCACTGGGAGATCAATTAGTATCCTTGATATATATGGTTTTGAATCTTTTAATGTAAATACACTTCTAGTTTCATTTTTCATTTGACCCTTTCAACTGGGATATTTCTAACTCGAACTAAATGCCCACTTTTATATGACAGAAAAACAGCTTTGAGCAATTTTGTATTAATTATGCAAATGAGAGGCTACAACAGCATTTTAACCGCCATTTATTTAAGCTGGAACAGGAGGTAAACATACCAACTCTTCTGTCAAAAATAAATAAATAAATAAATAACATTGCAAGGACAGTTGGATCATTAAGATCTCATTCCACCTAACATATATTAATTACACTGACAAGCTCAACTAAGTAGTGATGTTTTCTTTCATTGATGTATTTCTTCATCTCTTTTTATTTGAATTAGTTCTTTGATTTATTTGTTATATTATGCTTTTTTGGTTGTAGGAATATGTCCAGGATGGCATAGATTGGACAAAGGTCGAGTTCGAAGATAACCAAGATTGCCTAAATCTTTTTGAGAAAGTATGGACTAGCTTTTCTCCATATATTTTCTGTAATTTTCTTTCTTAGAAAAAAAAAATCTGTGAAGCTATGTTGTCATATTGTTTTTTTTTTGCCACATGCAGAAACCATTAGGGCTCTTATCTCTATTGAATGAAGAATCAACTTTCCCTAATGGATCTGATCTTACATTAGCAAACAAACTCAAGCAGCATCTTGGCTCCAATTCTTTCTTTAGAGGGGAGAGAGGGAAGTCTTTCACTGTTCAACATTATGCTGGAGAGGTAGTATATAGTGCTATTGTTTTTACATCTGAAGCAAATAATATGTCCTATACAAAAATTAAAAAGTATTAAGTGTTTTCCCAATTAAAATCATATTTGCTAATGACACCCTATATACATTGTATTTGCTATAGTGTCCAGTTTATCTTGTTATCAGGAAAAATACACCAAATGGTTGAACAGACCTTGTCCAAGCAATAAATTACTAAAATTGGCCTTGACTTTGAATATCCTTCATGACTTGTATTTATTTCAATTTGGGCTTAGCAAAACTTTCAGCCTCATTGCTGAGTAGTGGGAAAACCCTAAACACTTCTGATCATTCTAATTTACCTAGTGTAACGTACAGTGCTTGTTGCAAATACTTGGGTTGTTGAAAAGTATTGAAGATTGCAGTTTTCAAACGCCCCAATGGGAAAAAAAATATAGCAATGAAGTCTTTACAAGTTTATGATTGCCACTTGTTCCCAGGTAGCATATGATACAACAGGGTTTTTAGAGAAAAATCGGGATCTGGTGCACATGGATTTAATTCAACTCCTTAGCTCATGCGACTGCAGTCTTCCGAAGACATTTGCATCAAAAATGCTCGAGCAGTCTGATAACATTCCACCAAATCCATACAGGTCAACTGTGGCTGATTGCCAAAAACTAAGTGTAGCAACTAAATTCAAGGTAATTCCCTCAAAACTAAGGAATTCTACTTGTGTCCCATTATGCAGTGAGAATTGCACCGCCTTAGGATTACCTTCTGTTTGACTTTACATTTTTTTTTTAATTTGCAATGATATACAGTACTTGTATTTGCAATCTATCTATAACCTGCTTGAATTAATAGCAAGCAACACTAGATCTGTCAGGGCTAAAATTAAGGGAAAGATGTCTGCAGTTTGCAAAAAAGGGCAGCCCGGTGCATGTAGCTACCGCTTGCACGGTGTCCGGGGTCCACTGCAGTCTAAAATTTTATTTATTTATTTGTTTGTAAAAAAATGAGCAAATCTCTTCATTAGCAGCATACAAATCAGAATGTGAATGCCTAATTTATATGGGCTCACTTTTTGGATGTGCACCAATCATAGAGCATTGAATCATAATAGGTCAAACATGCCCAGCTCTTAAGTTTAAACTGACACGTATGCTAGTCTCGTCTCCTATTTGTAGTCCTAAATAGAGAAAATCATGTTAGGTGTTATTGGCAAAGGATATTGGGTCTGTAGAAACAGCCTTTAAACTTTTACATTCATAGTCTGAGATATACTATCACTTTTCTGCTACTGCTTTGCAGGGCCAGCTGTTCCAATTAATGCAAAGACTTGAGAGTACGACTCCTCACTTTATACGGTGCATCAAACCGAATAACTCTCAACTTCCGTCGATATACGAACAGGCCCTTGTACTTCAACAATTGAGGTGTTGTGGTGTCCTTGAGGTTGTCCGCATTTCCAGGTCAGGCTACCCCACAAGAATGTCCCACCAGAAGTTTGCAAAACGGTTAGCATTAGTGATTAATTAAATTAAACAGCCAAGGTGAAAAGTTACTCTTTATCTAACAATATGCTTATGTCAACTAGATATGGGTTTCTTTTACTTGAGAGTGCTGCATCTCAAGACCCGCTAAGTGTTTCAATTGCAATCCTTCAACAATTCAACATATTGCCTGACATGTATCAAGTTGGCTACACCAAGTTGTTTTTCCGAACTGGTCAGGTGAGATTTGTGAATGATAAGTTAATTATGAGGTCTGATTTGTGTATTTTTATTTAACAGCTTTCATTTTCTAAAATGAAGATTGGTGCACTTGAGGAGACGAGGAACCGTACACTTCATGGAATATTAAGGGTACAGAGTTGCTTTAGAGGCCATAAAGCCCGTTCCTATGTGAAGGAACTTAGAAAAGGAATTTTAACACTACAATCATGTATGTCCTTTTCTCTAGTTAGGGTCATCTGAATTAATTATTTCAAGTGTCAACATTTCACAAGCATTCTCTTACATATGACTTACTATTCAAATAATTTGTTCCTCCGCAGATATTTTAGGCGAGAGGACAAGAAAAGTTTACTCAGAATTATTGCTACAGCATAGATCCGCTGTAGTTATTCAAAGAAACATAAAATGCAAATTGGCCAGGAAGAGATTCCTTACTATTTACAAGGCGTCAGTGTTGCTACAATCTGGTAACAAGCTAGCAATTTTCTTCTTAGGTTTGATATCACATACTCTTTCAAATTAATCTCAAGCCAACAATTCTATATATGAATTTGGCAGCAATTCGTGGTATGCTTGTCCGAAGGTGCTCTGGTGATGTGCGGTTGCTGGTTCGCGAAGCTCCAAAGATGCATGAAAGCACAAAACCCAAGGTAATACTCTTGCTACTTTATTAGGTGGCAAATGGACTGTTCAAGTTGGGTTGGATTGGTCAATCTGGTTTCAGGTCACTTCAGTATCAGATGAATGTTGCATTTAGGGCTGGGCCTTCTGGTTCCTTTGTTGGGCCACTTTGGGGTTCTGATCATTCCAGTTAGATCTAATTGGCAGGTTGGTCGGGTAATTAGTTGATTAGAATTGGGTCATTGGTTTTATAAAAGGTCAACATAGGATGGAATAAGATTTTTCTCATCATGTCATATGTTTTGGTATGTTAAATATGCTTTTAGAACTAGAATCAGGTGTTAAATATGCTTTTAACTTTATCAGGTCCAGTTGACTGAGCCAAATGAATCACCAATTAAACAATCTGTCCTTGCTGAGCTACAAAGACGGATGCTAAAAGCTGAGGCTGCATTACGAGAGAAAGAAGAAGAAAATGATTTACTGCACCAACGACTTACCCAATACGAAGGCCGATGGTCAGAATATGAGCACAAGATGCGATCAATGGAGGAAGTCTGGCAGAAGCAGATGCGCTCTCTCCAGTCCAGCCTTTCAATTGCAAAGAAGAGCCTAACCCTAGAAGAAACCCCAGAAAGGGACTCCACTGCTACTTTAAATGACCGTAGTGCCCTTTTTCTTCCCCGTGGATCACGGGCCACTGTTGACAGGGAAATGAGTGCTGGTTTCAGTATAATAAATCGGTTGACAGAGGAGTTTGACCAGAGGAGCCAGGTTTTTGCTGATGATGTCAAATTCTTGGTGGAGGTGAAATCAGGTAAAACAGATGCTGGTTTGAACCCGGATAGGGAGTTAAGGCGGCTTAAACAGAATTTTGAATCTTGGAAGAAGGATTTTGGCATGCGGTTAAGAGAGGCCAAGGTGATACTGAATAAGCTTGGAAGTGATGAGATAAATTTGGAGAAAGTTAAGAGGCGATGGTGGGCAAGGTTAAACAACACCAAGGTTTCATGATGATAATGATGCTTGAACAAATTTCTATGTAGACATGGTGCCATGGCGGTTAACCTTCTGTTATACTAAGCTGGCAACATCAAGTAAATTTGCGAAACAAGTTCTCGTTGTGGTCATATAATGAAAGTGTACTTGGATTTAATAATACCATGTAATTATTTAACTACATATTTATATGAAAGATTTAAAAACATAACAAATTATGTGCAGCGTTGATCCAAGACGGCTGGCTAGTAGTTAAATAAATATTTAAAAACATCACATGGCTGTTGTAATAGCCAGTTCTGCCAATTGGTCTTATGATTTAGAATTTTCACTTGACTCTTTGGTCTTGTAGCAAACAATTATCACAGAATTGTGATTTACTTCAGGCCTAAATATGTAAAATAACAGCAAAATTAATAAGCTTGTATTGGTGAAGATAACAATAATATTAAATAAATCAATAATTTTTATATTATATCATTTCTCAAGGAAAAACAATAAGGTTTATGATTTATTGTTTTAACGAAAGTAGGTTTATTACACAATACCAGAACGAGACCTGCTCACAAATAGGAGCAAGTTCAATAAATGCAGTCATGGAAAGTTTGACTAGTAAATATATTGAAATCTCTGTTGCTAAATTGGCATCTATGACCTCTTTGCACCACAGTGCCCTCCTGATAATGAAGAATATAATCAAAATTTCTAAGCAGACTTCATTTGTTACAATTACTCAAAAATGCTTCTTGAAATCTGCTAATTAGTAAGACTTGGAATATTTCAATGAAGTAGGTGGGCATGCTCCACTTTTGGGTAAAAGAAAAATCTGCTAATCATAATTAAAAAAATAGATTGTTGTTCAGCAAAATTGAAAACATTTGTAAAGAAAGTGCATGTGTGAAAGATGTGTTGTTGTTCCCAGATTTAAGTACACACAATGCACCAGTTAATCAGCTCAATAAATCCACTGACCTTACAATGATACCGTCATGACTTTTGGGTTTGGAGTTTGGAACATCATGTCATGTGCATCAAATACCACAGATGCCACCGAATTAGAAAGACTTGTTACAAATGCTTTCCCTCGAGGGTTGGTTTGCTCAAACTCCCGCTTCACCTGATGTGCTGATAAGTAGCACAGATCTGAAAATTTCATATCAGAGGATTCTCATCTCCAGTAATGATGCCAATGAGAAGATGTTATACCCCGTACCAGTATTGAACAGAACCCTGATTCAAAGATTGTTCTTGTGAAAGTGAAAGTCTTTAGGCTGGTATATCTTGAAAACGTAAATGACATGCTTAATGAATTAAAAGTCTGTATCCATAATCTCAACTTTGGATGGTATAACTTGGTATATCCATTTCATCAAATGTGATTTTAAAGGAAGAAGCTATTATTCATAATGTTTGAAAAGCTTTAATAGTGTAGGCCATCCATGAAAATAAGTTAAAAGGTCATAAGCTACTAGTGTAGGTAGATAAGTTTTGTGAAAAAATGCTTCCCTATAAGAACAGCGCACGCCGTCAAATTTTTATTTTCTAGCACAGTGCATTAGTGGCAAGTGAAATTTCATTTGTTACAATCTGTCAATACAATTTTGTTTTACATGTTTTAACTATTAAATTTAGTGAATAATTATCATCAAGGTTAATGTGGAGTCCTTTTAATGAACTACTATAATGTGCAACTTTATCTTATAATTGATTTCATTGGACTAAATAGCTACAACTGTCATCCGGCTAGGAATACCAAGTCTATTAAAAGTGTTGCAGAGTGCTGAATCAATTCCATCTGTAACCTTTTAATCATACACTTCAAATGTAGCACAAGTTACTTTTTGTTATGGAGCAAGCTAGTTGCTACATAGCAGGAATTTACAAAACATATAACATATAATAACATAGGAAAATATCTAAAACTGACCTCCAAACCACAGCACCCAGCTATGATTATTAATTTATAGCTTAACTAAATACAATGGTTGCAATACGCAATACAGACATGCAGTACTACATCTAAATTGAGAAGAACAACCAGCATATTATATGCAAATTGTGGTGCATATCTTTCTAGAAATACATTTCACCCATCATCTCTTGAAGCGACAAACTCCCGTCAAAATTCACTCTGCAACCACTTGGAAACCGAATATCAGCTATATCGTACACAAATCTGGAGACATATGGACAAGACCGAAGATCAATATACTTCATGTCTTTGCAAAACTCTGATATAATGTGAACCCCCATAAGTGTAAAACCCACGCGATTCGCCTTCAATACCTTCAATTTTGAATCAAACTCGTTCTTAATCAGAGCCTTAAATGATACATCAGTTACTTTGTCACAAGATCCAATATCAAGCGCCACAAGGTTCTTACAGTTAGAAATCACCAACTCCAAAGAAAGGTCAGTTAACTTCTCGCAGCCGTCAAGCTTCAAGCTCCTTATATTTTCACCACAACTATTTACAAGAGCTTTCAATGATTTGTCAGTAACATCACTACAGCCACCAATTACTAGAATTTCCAAATTAGGGCATGACTTGGCCAAAGCGAAAACAGTTACATCAGTAACTTTAAAACAATCCAATAACTTAACTGATACCAAAGACTTGCCAGAGGTGCTTATAATTTTGTGGACCCCTAAATCTCCAACATCGGTGCATTTGCTTAAGTCTATAGTTTTAATATGACAGGGTCCCTCTGCAAGGTGGCAAAGGCCTAAGTCGGTAATTTTGGAGCAATATGCAAGACCCAGCTCTTCGAGCTTCAAGCAGTTCTGTGAAAGAGTTTGTAATAGAGAATCCGTAACTAATCTACAACCAGCAAAGAAGAGCATTTTCAAATTATGGCAACCTGATGCAACTGCTGTGAAACCCTTATCAGTTAATTTTCTGCATTGGGACACGTCAAGGTATTCAAGTGAAGAGAGACCGTTGCCTATTGCAACCAAACCGGCATCTGAGATGGCTACAGAAGTAAACAGTGAATAACACAATTAATATAACTCATCACCTGATTTCAATATTAATCTATGAGTCACTGATTCCACACTCTAAACGAATTCTAACCAAGTAAAAGATCACAATATACAGTCAAATAGAGTTGATTATTAACTTGTGTACCTAGATTTTACCGATCAATGCAGCAGTTCATGAATCACACAATACAACAGTTTTGAATCAAGCACAAGATCACAATTCACAAAGAGAATTAAGGGAGAAAATTACCAACTGCGCGTAACTAAAGTATGAAGCCACTAACCTTTACAATTCCGCAGATGGAGAACCCGCAAGCCCGGAATGGCGTGTGCGATAGACTCTAGATCCGAATCCGTGACACCCGGATAGAAGGATCTGGAAAGAGATTGGGACAAATCGAGCTCTACAAGGCCGGAGAAGCGTCGGAGAAGGCGTTCAAGCATGACGGGTCCGGCGGGGACGCAGAGGCGGCGGCGCTCGGCGCTCTGTACCTTACACCACCGCTTACACACGAGCCCAAACCAATCCTTCTCCTCTTGTTGCTCCAGCTTCGACAGTATCGAGAGCAGCTCGTCGTCCGTGAGAAAGTCGTTGATGCACGGCGCCGATTCTGCCATTGATGATCTTCTTCGATTGGTAAAGGATCGCAGATCGCAGATCGCAGATCGCAGTGGACTGGCTGGGGTGCTTTCTACCAGACTACAACAGTTGCTGTTGGATCTGGACCTGGTTGGTTGTGGCGTTGGGTTGACCTCCTTTTTATTTATTTCTTAATCTTCTTTCACAGCGTCTATTTCAATACCAACTCGAATCTTAAATGAACTCAAATTTTGCCGATTATTTTAATATTAAAAATTTAATAAATAAATTATAACTAGAAATAAATGTTATTGCCAAAGTTCGAAAAATAAAAAAAGCACAGAGTTGCGTACACTGTGTTTTTTGGAAAAAGTCAAAAGCACAGAAGTGTCGATTCCATAGTTTAAACAATTGTTGTACACAATTTTTTATTAATAAAATTATTAATAATTTAATTCATTAGTTGAGTTATATTTAGGTATTTTTTTTAGTAATTTCGGCTACATTTGTCGGAACTATAATTAGTTTTTTTATTGTCGCAAGCTATCGAGCTGTAGATATTCGAGTTTATTTTCATCGCGTCGAGTCTAATTTGTGATTGGAGGAACAAGCAATTCAAAAATTATCAATCGGACTGTTAACCGTATAGAGTGGTGTTGCCCCCTTACATTGATTTAGGAGTCAAATAATGATTTGCTTGTTTAGAAGAAATCAAAGATCGGTTCTGAAATTGTAAAGAACACATATTTTGTTAGTGAAATTGGTTCCGGAAGGAAGATTTGATTATGGGAGTCCCGTGGATATAGACCTAGTTGATTGATAGGCCGAACAACGTTACATCGCGTGTTTTTTTAGTTCTCTTGATTGCTCTTGCTCTCTATCCTCTCTCTCTCTTTATTACTCTTACTCTTTGTTGATTTGTGAATTGCTCTATTTCTAGAACTTTCTTGCTTTAACTTTGGCTAGGTGATTAAGATCTAAAAACTTTACTTGTAATTATTGATTGAAAACGCTTATGCCTTATTATTGACCTTAGTATTTGCTACTCTAAGTCCCAATATTTATAACAGAGGATACCCATACACCTCTGTTGTTAGGTAGGCCTTTTCTTAATACCGCTAAGGCAATCATCAACGTCCATGACGGAATCATCATATTTAACATTGGGGACGAAAACTTTAGTTTTGATGTTAAGCTTTCAATAGAATGCCCATCTAATGATCATGAAGCTTTTAGCGTTGAGATAATTGATGGATTATTAGAAGAGGAAATTGATAAAAGCATCAGAGAAGGACCCACATAACGAATGATGAATCAAGCATATGAAAGAGCAAAATAATTAAACAATTTTGAGTCTACCAAGTTCTATTACGGCCGCAACATAGCCAGACAGAAGTAGAACAACACCAATCCTGCCAAAACCCAATTCAGTTGCATTCGCAACATGCTCAAACCGAGGACCCCTTCTTTCTACCAGAAAACCAAACAACTTCATTGCGGCTGCAACAAAGCTTGCCAGAAAACATCATCTCTCTACCAAAAACCCCAATAGAGCTACTGCGGTCGCAATGATGGGCTTTGCGGCCGCAAGATAGCTTGTCTGGAAACCTTGCTTTATCTACGTGCTCTATTGCCTGCACTATTGCGGCCGCAATGATGCTCTCCAGGGCCTGTTTTGTGATATATTTTTTTAGCGAAAACTTTACCAAATTTTGCCGAGACCACTTCAGAAGCCCCTAGAGTCGAACAAAAGCTCTTGCCCTCTAGTTTACGCTATGAATACCTTGGCCCCAATCAAACATATCCCGTTGTTAACGCATCCCTCAACGCAGACCAAACCAAGCAACTTTTGACCATATTAAGGATGCACAAGAAGGCCAT
Organism: Eleocharis quinqueflora; assembly: GCA_964058865.1. Taxonomy (NCBI): domain Eukaryota; kingdom Viridiplantae; phylum Streptophyta; class Magnoliopsida; order Poales; family Cyperaceae; genus Eleocharis; species Eleocharis quinqueflora. The sequence goes on from CAXKVX010001105.1 coordinate 29,525, forward strand.
TGGGTACACAATTGAAGACCTGAGAGGAATCAACCCTTCCATCTGTATGCACTGTATTCTCATGGAATATGGACATAAGCCAAACATTGAAGGATAGTGGAGGCTGAACCTGAACCTAGGAGAAGGCGTGTAGAAGGAGATTCACAAGCTTCTTGACGCCGGCATCATCTACCTCATCTCCGACAGCAAATGGATGAGTCCAATTCGCATGGTGCCAAAGAAGGGAGGGACAACAGCGATAGAAGGCAAGGATGGCGAGCCAATTGCAACGCGACTTGTAATGGGATGGCGCATCTGCATCGACTAGAGAAAGCTGAACACTAGAACAAACAAGGATCATTTTCCTCTCCCGTTCATTGATCAATTGCTCGAACGACTAGCTAAGCACTATTTCTTTTGTTATTAAAACTGTTATAGTGGTTTCTTTCAAATACCTATACACCCTAATGACCAAGAAAAGACCACATTTACATGTCCATATGATACTTTTACATATCGTAAGATGCATTTTGGTTTGTGTAACACCAGCCACTTTTCAAAAGATAATGATGGATATATTTTCAGACCTAATAGAAGTCAATGGAAGTCATTATAGATGACTTTTCAGTTTATGGTACCATCTTTGATGATTGTTTGACCAACCTATCTAAAGTCCTACAAAGATGTGAGAAAGTGAATCTGGTTTTGAATTGGGAAAAGTGTCATTTCATGGTGCAAGAGGGTGTGTTATTAGGCCACGTTGTCTCATCTAAAGGTCTAGAGATTGATCGGGGCAAGATTGAGGTAATTGAAAAGTTGCCTCCACCAACCAATGTGAAGGGTGTTAGAAGTATCTTAGGGCATGTCGGTTTTTATCAAAGGTTCATTAAAGATTTTTCAAAGTTGCTAAAACCATTGACGAAGTTATTGATTAAGGATGTCCCTTTTGATTTTAATGAGGATTGTCTAGATGATTTTAATAGGTTGAAGGAGGCATTATGTTACAATCACCCAATCGGAGCGAACCATTCAAAATCATGTGCGATGCAAGTGATTTTGCCATTGGAGTCGTATTGGGACAAAGTGTCGACAAAAAACTGTATGTAATATATTACGCAAGCAAGGTGTTAGACGGAGCTCAAGTCAACTATGCCACCATAAAAAAGAATTGCTTGCGGTTGTCTTTGCTATCAACAAGTTCATACCCAATTTGGTGGGATCAAGAGTGACAGTCTAAAAAAACCATACGGCAGTTCGATATCTCATCACCAAGAAAGACGCTAAACCTCGCCTCATTCGCTGGATCCTCTTGCTTCAAGAGTTTGACCTTGAGATAAGGGATGAGAAGGGCACCGAAAACCTCATAGCTTTCACGCATCACAGTTGAACCTTCAAAAGAAGAACTCTCAATAAATGACTCATTCGTCGATGAACAACTCCATCAAGTGAACAAAATCGAGTACCCATGGTTCGCTTACATGGCCAACTTCCTTGCGTGTGGGTTCGTACCTCCAAACCTCACCAATCAGCAACGCAAGAAGTTCTTTATGGATACTCGATACTACTTTTGGGAGGATCCTAGACTATAAGTCAAAATTGTAAAACTCTTTCTTAACTTTTCAATGCACTTTGAATCATCTTAATCGGAGTTCTGATGAAAAACTTATGGCCAAAATACTCAATGCTACGCATTGAAAAAATATTCCAATTTTAAACTCAAAATTTGTATAAAGAAGCCCGTGATCACTTTAAATATTTGTAATCTTTTCAACAGAAGTTTTGTTGAAGAAAACTCCAATTTGTATCGATCTCACGCGCGTGTTCTATACAAAATTAAAAGGAAGCACTGTTGTTTTACAAAATTTGTTTGGAGCCTAAAATAACATGCTTTGCGAAATTAACTTTGCGTGGATGCGTAACCAATTTAATGAGAAGATACACTAAGTGTACACGTGTCACCTGATCAGGTCACTGTGAGTCTGTGAATCTGTGATGCGAACGCTCGGTGGGTTATCCGTGGACGCGTGGTAGGGCCAAGGGGTCAGTAATCACATACAAATACAAATATACAATACAATGAAGTGATGAACAGCACCAACAAAATAGAGAAACAACTAATCCTGCATTAAAAACCAAATCTTTAATTTCGTTCCCTTCCCTGCTCGGCCTTCCGCCTCTCCCGCAAGTTTGTTGCCTTCTCCAACCGTGTGTTTCGCCTGAGAGATACAAATGGTCGTGTCTCTCGGCTTACAATTAACACCGGGAACTATTCATACAATAAGCCTATACCGCATTCAAATCTCTAATCATGGATCGAGACTGCCTACTCCCTTGGCATGCGCCACCTCTCCCTCGGTATCCATCTTAAAGTTCTCTGCCCCATTGGCCCCACCATTTTCACTCTGGAAGCTCTGGAATCGCTCTCGATCAGGTTCCTTGATCTTCCAAAGATATGGGAAACATACAATCTACGTACCTTCTGATATGAGAAGATTTATCTGGGAATTGCCATGCCTGGAACGTCTCCACGTCAAAAATGTAGCAGAATCGCTAAATCTGTCCTCAAAGACGGTGAAAACACTGCAGATCAGTTGCGGTTGGTCACTTACTAGGGTGTTGCAGTTGAAGTTCCCAGCTCTAGAGCATTTGGATTTGAGCATTGACGTGGAATTTGCTAATGTGGTTCGATTCCAAGCAGATTTTCCTGCTCTCAAGGCTGCAGTTGTAAGGTTAGTGAATTTTCAGGAGAAGCATGTGCCCGCTCTAGGCTGCATTTTGAGAAACATGCAGAACATAAGCTCCTTGAGACTTGGAATACTTCCTCTTATGGTATGTCTATACACGCATATTTTCTTTCATAGAGTATATATATAGGCCTAGGCGCCTAGCATACAATTCAAATTCTATTTACGAAAAAATAATAGTTTATTACAAGTGGGAAGAAAAACGGGATCGATATGCAAAAAATTATATATTGTACAGACTCCTTGTTTGATATGCTTAAATTTCAAAGTTGTTGGTTTGAGATCAGAGAGACGATCGTTTTCTTATGCAAATGAGGTGAGCATGCAAAGCCAATCTAAATTTCAATTAGATAAATTTTGTCTCTCTCTCATTAATTAAATTTAGTACTCTCTTTCATTTAGGAAACTTGCAGATTAACAGAAGTTGAATTTAAACAAATTTTATTTTTGGTGATGTTGATGTTGGTGGTGGTTGTGGGGGGGTTTACAAAACATGCATTTACTTTTTGTAGCTGCTATTCACTAACTTATACTGCTAACAGATTTGAAATATAATTAAGCAAATCTGTGAACCCCCTTGTATTTTGTATTATATTACAGCTGGAAATGGAAATTACTCTTCCATCTTGTGAAAAAAGATTGTCGGTAACAATTAATTGAAAATCTGGAAAGATATGAAAATAGCTAAAGGGGAACTTGAATAATTAATTGTATGCTCAGTTCTGAAAACCGCCAATTTGAAACAAATTATTACTTATTTAACATATTAGGATTTAATCACTGCACTTGAATTTGAATTACAAACCATGTTCATAGCTCCATTGAAATGATTCTTGTGGTCTCTACAGCATAATACAAAAAATAAATATAGCTAGGAAAAGAAGCTTGCATTCTCATTTGATAAATATTGCAGCATGTTGCATGCATTTATTTCATAGAATGATTGATCGATAATGATAAATGTAAATTATAGGACCTATAATAAAGAAACAAATTCAAGAAAGCCGCAATCTATGATAGCGGCCTAAGGTTTCAGTGTTTCACATAGGTGCCTGCCGATGTATTGACATCTCTTCATTAAACTGTACAAACATTTTTAGTGGTTAGACCTCTCACGTATGCGGAACTGCTGTTTAGAATATATCATTAATTAGAATTTGTATCGCGGTCTTAGTATGCGGAACTGCTGTTTATGCAGGAATTTCAACATCTTCTAGTTATGTTAACTTTTACATTTATAAGAAATCACATATAAATTCCTTGTATGCATGCATGTAGGGGTTGTTTGTTGCAGAGATAAAAACTAATTAAACATTTATGATAACTAGATTATTAGGCTTTGGAAGATCTATACTGGTTTTGTATAAATTTCTTATTGTTTGTGAATGTTTTATTTTATATATATATATATATATATATATCAAATGCATGTCATATTAACTCTGAGCTGTCCAATTTAATTATTTGAGTGTGTCATTTTGTGCAGGTCAACTCCAACCCGTATAATATTTTGTTGGAACCAGAGAAGCAACCACCAATGCTTCCAAATTTGAAAAGCTTTGATCTCTGTACTTGCATCTGGCATAAAACTCTGGAAGACTTAATATGTTTATTGGAATATATGCCAGCCATCGAAATCCTGAAGTTAACTCGTCTGGTACGTATTACTTTCACCAGAACTTTTTGTTTATATTTCAGAGTTACCGTATAAAATTGGTCCTCGACCTTCCTAGGATAGATAAATTAGAGTCTTAATTTGAAGTGTAAGAACTGCAAAACCATGATTTAATTTAAAAACTAAAAAAATACATCATACTTGTTATATAGGGTCTTTTTGGCACTTAGATGCAATCATCAATTTGGCTTAAGATATAAGGGAGGCTAATTAAGGACCATATCGTTTATCTTGGTAGCTACATTATATATGATGGTTGTGTTGGTTACATTGTTTCCACATGCTATCTGAAAATGTTTGAGCTAGGTTTAAACAAGCAGAAAATCATGCATATAGAGAAATGAATAATTTCTCAGATTATCCTTCATGTATCTATTGTTGATTGACATGGGTGTGTTGACATACATGTTTTGTGGTGCATTTGGTGGTGCGATACAGAAATCTGATTCTATATTTTAAATGTCTTTAGAATAACATAGTAATGCTACGTTATTCTATACAATTGTTTTTACATTAATTTATGGCCTTGTTATTCTGTTCCTTTAGAATGGTTTGAATGATGTGCTTTAATTGTGTTATGTTAGGATCCAATCGACAAACCGAGGAGACTAGATCGTTTTAGGTTGTGGCCATCCCAACCTTTTGGAAGTAATGAACTCATTAAGTACTTCTCTTGGAAATAGACAGGTGTCTAAGAGACAGAAGAAGTGAACCTTGTTCATTGTTTATTGCTCATTATATGCATTATGCAGTGCATTTAATATTAATTTGAGATAATAATCTGCATGGTGATTAATTGCAGAATTTTTGAAAGACTTTTAGTTTCCTTGATTTGCTGTAATAATTGAATCTGATGCTTGTGTTATCTTCATGATGGCATTAGCGTTCCTGTTCTATTTTGCTTTCTTTTGCAGAGTGAAGGGCTCACCAGTCACCTCCTGTTTTTTGAATCCCAGCAAAAGCTAGCTGGGTGTTGAGTAGACAACAAGATGATCTTTTTGCTCATCTGTGTTAGGCATCACAACCAACAGGTTGCTCACGATAGCTAGCTATTAATTACGTACATCGGTTATAGATTGTTTACTAAGTTTATATTTGAAGGGCTATAACTATAATTAGAGGTTTGCACAAAATGAGAAAGTTACTACCACATACTGCTTGCATTTTGGTAGTTCATTACAATTTACACACACCATTCTATTTTGTTATTTGTTATTTGTTATTTGTTATTTTAGCCCCCCGAGGCGCCGAGGCGCCGAGCACGCAACACCAAACCATAACTGGTGTAATGGTGTTGCTCCTCGAATCGTATCTGCTGCTCTTATTGAGCAAGAGCAGGATCCTGCTCTTCTGATCTGAACCGTTCAAATTTCAGATCTAAAACTTATAAAATATACAGCCTTCTGATTTTCATCTATGAGCGGCCCGATCAAAATTGCGCGGTCAAGATCTAAAAGAGCAGCAGATACGGATCCGTTGCTCCCTACTCCCTACAACTTTCAAAGCCCAACAACTGAACCTCATGCGCTAGTTGAGTAATGTCAATTTGGAGATCTGGGCCTCCAGCCCAGCTTACAGCTTCTAATGGATGTATTATCGAGCATTCAATTCTTTGAGCGACTCGGTGTCTCGGTGATATGATAATGATACGCTACGCTCGAAATCAGTTGCATCCAACCCTAAAAAAGCCTAGTCCCAGACTCCCAGTTAGTCGCTTATGGCGATTATCAACACCAACAACCTTCCGGCGACCCCCGGAGATCTTCCGGCGACCCCCGGAGATCAGCCTTCGCCTTCGGAGGAGTTCGTCGACAGGATTTCTGATTTACCTGAGCCACTGCTACTCAACATCCTCTCCCTCCTCCCCACTCACCTCGCAGCCCAGACCTCCTGTCTCTCGCGTCGTTTCCGCAAGCTTTGGTCGGCATCTCCGTCACTCTACTTTGATCGCACCTCCTTTAGCGTCACCCCAAAGTTTCTCAAGATGGTCGACCGCGCACTCCATGGTCGCAATTTCTTCGCCCCCCTTGAACGAGTCCGCATCAGATCCAGTTACGACTCCCGGTGTCTCCTCCCATTGAAATCTGTTCTGCGTTGGATCTTATGCGCTATGCTCCTAGGCGTTAGGCACCTGAATTTGACACTTGAAGCCGAAACTGTCACAGCAATTTGCTATGCTATCTTCTCCATCAAGTCCCTCGAGTCTCTTCATATCTCAACTCTGCACTTTGGGGGCCAAGTAGCCTGGATGCCACAAAATATCAGTTGCACACGCCTTAAAAGTCTTTATATGTGGCTGAATATGGACTCAGCAGACCTCACCCGACTCATCAGTAGACTTCCTGTGCTAGAATTTCTAGAACTACGAGGTATTGATCAAAATACAATAGATATTTCCTCTCAGAGCGTCATGTCACTGAAGCTGCAATGTAATGCCAGAAAAATGAAATTGTGTTTTCCTAACCTTAGCTTCATGTATCTCATCTGCAAATTGAGTAGCCTGGAAGTGTATCAGGGGGAAATGCCCCTTGTCAGCAAGGCTGAGTTCACTCTTAACTCTCCAGTTGAGAAGTCTGAGCTTGTTGTAGGGAGTATGTTGAAGAGTGTCACCAGTGCGTTAGAGCTTTGCTTCTCTCTTGAGGTAATCTGCCTGCCTATTTATTGCTCCCTTTTTAATGTTACTGTTGAGAATAATAGTCATCAATGAAGATCAATGGCTAAGATTAGATCAAGAGTAGCTCTAGAGCCTTCAATTAAATCAAATTATATTTAGGTGAAAAATAGAAAGGCAACGATACACTATAGCACAGAAACCCATGCACTAGTTTTTGGTGGAAGAGGTAACAGTAAATTGTACCTCTATAGATACATTATCTGTAATACTTGTAAACAAGAGAGAGAATACAATATCAATACAATACAACAACGAAACTTTCTTTTCTGTTTCTTCTCTATTTTCCACACAAACCCTCCATAAAAATCAACAGTTATGTAGAGGATGAGCTAATTAATTATCCTTAACACTTATTATTTTGGGTGGAATTTTGCAATTAGTTTTCTTAACCTACAAATGGGAAACCAAGTTGGTCCTTTACAATATCATATTTCATTGCACTTTTCATATTTAGCAAGCAACGGGACCTTTAGTAATTTAAAATTCTTGTAGATGTGGAGTTTGATGATTGTAATAAACTTGATAGATATGAATTTAAAACTTGATATCTTAGATAAGCATGAAATTTGAGAAGATCTATCTCAGATGTTGTGAGATGCCTCTGACCATGCCTAGGTTGGAGTGCTTGAAGTTTTCTTCCAGTGCATGTTATCTCAAGCTGTTTCAAGTGGAGATGCCCGTGCTGAGAAAGGCTGACGTCGTGCTTTATGATGCCAGAGAGGAGTTTGTGCTACCAATGAGTGGCTTGCTGAAGTATGTTGAAAACGTAGTAGAGCTGGAACTTTATATTTGGGATCATTGGGTACGCCTCAATACATTTTTTGTTCTCCTTATTATAATTTACATGTCAAATTGTTCATGCTTTAGAATCGAACATAATAACACAGCTTATTTTTGAGATGTATGGCGTCTGTTGATCATTACAGCACTGGTGATCACGTGTTTGCTTTAGGAATGCATTGAATTGGGGTTATATCCCTGCCAAGGTTTAAAATAGCGGTTCGCGCGGTTTAGCGGTGGAGGAGTGATTTAGCGTTTAGCGTTTTATCGGTGATAAAACGGTCGATAAACTACCATATCGATATTTATATCATATAAATTTATTTCAAATGATATTAAGTATAAATTATAATTAATACAATTTATATGCTTAATAATAACACATAATAGTAATTTGTTATCAACTACCATATAGATATTTATAACATATTATTTTATTTCAAATGATATTAAGTATAAATTATAATTAATATAATTTCTATGCTTAATAATAACATATAATAATAATTTGTTATCAACTACCATATCGATATTTATATCATATTACTTTATTTCAAATGATATTAAGTATAAATTATAATTAATATAATTTGTATGCTTAATTATAGCATATAATAGTAATTTGTTCACAAAATATATTTTCAAAGAATAATATATTGAATGAGCATGGCTAAAATAATATGCATAGTACACCTCATTTCGTACTATGTATATATATATAGGTCAATAAATTAAGATTTAAGTTGCTCAATAAATTCTTCATATGAAAATATCGTAGGAAATCAAATTTCGTGATTTTTAGAGCTTTCTTGCTATTTTTTAAATATTTTTTAAAAATAGTCCAGATTTAATACTACAAAAGTGTCATTTCTGGGCTGTTTTTAAAAAATATTTAAAAAATAACAAGAAAGCTCTAAAAATTACAAAATTTTATTTCCTACAAGATTTTGATATGAAGAATTTATTGAGCAACTTAAATATCAATTTAATGACCAAATTAAATATAAATGACCGCATAGTACGAAATGTGGTGTACTATGCATATTATTTTAGCCATGCTCTATATTGAATAATTCATAAGCAAGTATATTAGTAGTTTAGAAGCATAAAGAAAAAATGTAAAAGTCACCTAAAACTTGATCTGCTAAAAAAATAACAATTAAACAGCAAAAACAGCTATATCACCACTAAAACCGCTAAATCGCCGTTAAAACGCTAAATCGTGTCCGTTTTATCGGCCGCTAAAACCGCTATATCGCCAAAAACCGCTAAAACCGTATTTTTCAATATATCTTGCGTTATAGTTCCAAAAACCGCTAAAACCGCTAAATCGCCATTTTATCGCCGCTATTTAAAAGCTTGATCCTTGCTGATTTGCATTGCTCTGATGAATTTCTAATATATAACATGTTTTTCTAAGAAAATGAATTTCAAGAGTAAAGATGGCATACTCCTGAGCTCATCAAGGTTGTTGGTGAGCTTAACTAAAAAAATAAGAAAACTAGTCTGAAATGAAGAACTCGAATCTTTGAAACCATTCTAGATCATGAGTGATGTATTTATGTATCAAATTTATAAATATTTGAATTTATTTTATACAAAGGCAATCGGTCAAAAATATTGGAAGTTTATAAATTATTTTCATGTGTTCACGTTTTTGTCAAATTTTGACCACTTAACCTATATTAAATAAATTTGAAAGTTCATAAATATGATATGTAATCACATCACTCGTGATGTAGACCGGTTTCAGCAGTTGGAATTTTCATTTGATGCTGATTTTATTGATCGGTTTCAGCAGTTGGAATTTTCATTTGATGCTGATTTTATTGATCGGTTTCAGCAGTTGGAATTTTTCATTTGATGTCGATTTAATTGATTTTTGAGATAAGTTGGTGAGCTTAGAAGTATGGTAGCTTTACTCTTCAGCCATTCTGATCGAGCCATCTTATTGTATTTAGGAGACTGGTACCTTTTAGATTAGGTCAAAATAAACAGATTTATCTTACCTGAATGGTCATCAGATTTAAGTTTTTGTGAGGAAAATCTTTCCAAATTAACCAAACCTTTTTTGCTTCGAGTTCTTTTTTTAATGTAATAATTATGGTCTGAATTATGCTGAGTTGCATATTCTTAGTTTCAAATATTTGTGTAAAACCGAGTGTCCAGGACCATTTCTGTTTTTTTTTTCTTTTTTTTTTGAAGAATAGATGAGTGGTCTTTTACCTTCAAATATTATCAAAGTGACCTAGAGTTCTCTAGTGGTTTTTGGCTTTCACTGAGTTTCGAACCCGAGACCTCCATTTGGAGCCCGTTGCCCTTTTGTCACTAGGGTAAGAGCAGTTCTCAAGCTGAGAACTGAAGTTCTATTATAGGCTTCTTCTCTGTTTAGATCTGTCCCTTTGCCAACAGTTTTATGTTAAGTTAAAACATACTTTGATTGGGGTTTGACATGCTTTTTTTCTAATACTTGACTAATGTTAAAGTGCAACTTCAAATTATTACCTACAATGAATGTTGATAGTTTGATACCATTTCATGTTTTGTTGTAAATTTATTAATAAAAAGTGCATCACTTTGTGTGTTTTTATTGTCATAGGCTCAATCAAAACCATTTCATATTTGGGAGCCCAACAGAAAGCCACAATTGTTCCCACACTTGGTTAGATTTGAGCTTTCTACATGTTGTCATGAAGCCACCATTGAAGATGTGATCACCTTGCTTGAAAATTCTCCAGTTTTGAACTACCTTAAGATGAGACATAAGGTACCTGAACCCCACATAGCAAACAATTTTCATTTTCTTTTCATTTTCTTTTCATTGTATATGTATTTGTTAGTTCATCATAAACATTACCATTTAAATATCTTTTATAATGTCAATTTCTCTACACAGTCGTTATATCTGTATTATTGTTTTCATCTGCTTTGTTCAATTGGTTTAAATTTGATCCTTGACAATTTGAAATTTGAAAATTTATGCAGGATCCATGTATTGATGGGAATCAACATAAGAAGAGGACATTTTGGCAATCCAAGCTACCTCGAAACTCTGAAGGCAATTTTCGGCATGCTTGTTTCACAGATATCCATATAAGGGATGAGAAGAGTCAGGTTGTTAAGCTGCTTTCTAGAAGGCTAGCTTCTAAGAAGCGCAAAATATGAAACCTTGCTATATGTTTTGAGGAGCTAAAAGCTTACAGTCAACATTATATTTTCTCGTAACCTTCTGAGGCTGTATTTTCCTTTGTTGTAGTACTCAAGTCAAATCTGATTTTCAATGAATCTGCTTAATCTAAACATGTATTATCAACTGCAGGCCATAATTTGCCTTCTTTGTCGTTTTGTTCCAGATCATGTTTTGATTATCAATATAGTGTTGTATTCAAGTTGTGTGGGAAGAGTGTTATCGTATTTTTACATACATATGCTTCTATATTTATATATGTTTAGCATAATGTAAGTAACGTGCTGAAGCCGTTTCAAAAGTCAAATATGCATTTTTAATGACAATGCATGTTTAACAACTGTGTCGTGTGTTTTGACACTTTTATCAATTTCCTATGTGCAACTAGTAGTCGGACCTAATTTTTACCTCTATTTTTTCTGGGTGGGGTCCGGATAGCTATCGTGATTCGCGAGCCTGTGGAAATTTCCAAATTCGATTTCCTTTCTCTATTATGAACTTTTCTTCTTTTAGTACAGTACTCTTGTTGTGAAATTGTCTCTTAATTGTATAATTATGTTCATGGCATTTCAAACTCTTGTTTTCATCGTGTGTTTTATCAAGTATTACCTTTATCTTAAAATTTCAATTTATTATGCTTGTAATTTCCATTGTCCCTCCTGGCAATGATCAATTGGTCACTGGGGAAGGGCCTTCAAATAAAATTACTGGTGAGGTAGACTGTAAATTACCTTCAGGTTGTGTTCTCGAGTTTTAATAGAAAAAAACGGAATGGAATGAAAATTTGTAGGAGGTGAATTCTATTACACTCTGATTGGTTAAAATTATAACAAAAATTGCATAGAAGGATTTTCTTCCATTATCATTTACCATTGATTCATCTAATGAAATTTAACTCGAAAATAAGTGAAAAGTGTCTCTTTCTCTCCTCTCTCTTTTTCTCCCACCCATTTTCTTTCATTAAAACACAGCCTCAGTATTTTGTTACTTTCATCAGAGTATTAGACAAAGACAGGGACAGATTCAGGATTTTCGTCAGGAGATGCTAGATTTATAAATTTTTTCAGGAGGAGCAAAATTAGACACATTTTTAAATATGCATGATTATATTACAAAAAATTTAAATTATATAAATATACAGAGTTTTTTTGCAAATTTTTTTTCCAGGGGTTGCCCCCCTCCGGCCCTCTCTAAATCCGTCGGGTGAATCACTTTTTCTTCTGATGAAAATCTTAATAGCTTAAAAAATGGCTACTAAAAGTTTCGATTTCATCTTTGCAGAATCGTCAATAGGTGCATAATTTTATCACTAATATATTTTTCTTTCAAAGTTTGACGTCTTTTACGTATTTGTATTTTTTTTCTCTGTTATTGAATATTTTCTCAGTTTACCTCATTCTTTGTTTTAATCCAACTTTCTTTTGTCACTAATAATTTGCACCCTTTCTTTTCTGATTTTTTCCCAGAACAATTTTAGAAACTTATATATGAGAAGAGGTCACTTCACAATGGACAATCTTGATAACATAATTTCAAATAGATTGATAAAAAAATTCAAAAATAGAAAAAAGAAACTATTGGTACATTTCTGAACTTATATATTAGTTATGTTTTAAATTTGATGCAATTTAAATGTTATTTCATAATTGATGATCATTAACTATTAATTGTTAAACATTTTACAACATTTGATGAGCTTTGATTGAGCATGAAATGACACTTAAATCACACCAAATTTACAACACAACTAATCTATCAGTTAAGAAATGTGTTTATAATTTGTTTCCTATTTTTAATTTTTTTTAGTAAGTAGTTTCAAATTTCGTTGTTAAAATTGTCAAAAGAATCTGTTGTCAATCTAGCCTTTTTAGAAAATATGTGCAATATGATATTTAATATTAGAAAATTTAAGAAATATTTCATTAAAATTAACATTATTATCATGACACCAATAAGCATGAGCATGATTCCTCCTTTCGTACTATTTTGTTGCTTTTTGTTATTTGGATTTGATCAGATTTAGTTCGAACGGGTCAAATATTTTTTTTATCCTAATCCGATTCTGTCGGCTTACGGTCACGTATCGATCCAATCCATCTAGTGTAATATGATTAGAAATTTTAATAACTATATTAATATTTAGATAAAATTTTAAGTGAAAAAATTTCTAATCTCCAACTTTATGTCCTCCGTTCTCGTACTCCGCTCTCATTCTTATTTTGCCTTATTTTTATTTTGTTTTATACATTTTTTATTTTTCTCTTTCAACAGCATATTTTTTTCTTTTATCGTTATTTCTGTTTCTACATTTTCTTCGACGAGAAAACTGTTAAAGTCAAAAATAATGTTTACAGTGACGACAAATCTGAGAACGAAGACGAAAGACAACGAACGACCTTGAGACTGCCTCTGATTTTCTTCGTATTAACCATGATTGTTATCTTTTTTCACAAAATAAAGAAAGACAAGAAGAAAAATTAAAATATAAATGTGCACTAATATAAAACTTGTTTCAGTAGTACGTGTTAGTGCAATTCAAATTAGATAAGAGTCAAACCGAAATCCTAATTTGTAACTAACAATTGCAATTCAAACATTCAAGAAAACTTTGTGCAAGAAACAAGATTAAAATTAAATGCGAAAGCGTGAACTTACAACTTGTCTCTTAAAGCCTCTCGTCTTTTGCCACTCAAGCAAGTCGAGAAGTCGGTGAAGACGATCGGACGACACCTCGGTGCGCTAGCGGATCCTTCCCAGCAACTATCAGTGCCAATTTTTCTTCAAGGTCATGAATTAATGAACTGATAAGTATTCTATCAGTAATGGAGAGATAGAGAGACCTATGCACATCACATGTGCCTAACATAACATACTGGTAATGCTTGGAGACTCAACGTCTTTTATACTAGTGAAAATGTATCTTGAAAATATACCGTAATTAATAGCAAATATTCTTTGAAATATTTGATAATATATTCTCTCGAATCCTTTTCCAAATTATTATATTTATTGTCGTAAACACGTGCTCAAAATTTGATATTATTTACACAACAAGTCAACAAAGAATATCTCAACAAAATTAATAATATATAAAAAAAGATTTTATGCAGTTGTACAAAAATGTTATATAAAATGGCCAAAGATATATACCAATTTTAATATTCGACCAAATCTTTATATAGTTATTAAAATTTCTAAATATATATATATAAAATGATTTATATATATATATATATATATATATACACTAAATCAATTTAAAAAAATCAATTTAAAAAATAATCAAATGATTTATATATATATATATATATATATATATATACACTAAATTTTGTTGAGCCTATTTTGTTTGGTATCTTAGCCCAAATCAATTGATTAGGTCCAAACAATAATCCTGACATTTCAACACTAGCATAATCCGTTCATCAATAATTATAATTAATTCACATTAAATTTTATATGTATTCGTATCCAAAATCTTAGCGAAATACGTATTATGCCTTGTATAAATTAATCATATTTTACGGTATAGCTGATGTTACTTCTCGCAACATAAGTGACAATATGAGATATATTAATCATATTACATGTAGTCCAAATTTTATTTATTAGAATTGACGTTTCGATTCTAATAATCTTCCACGTGGACAAGTGTGACCTTTTGATTACATATATCTGTGAATTTGGAGATTACTTTAACTTTTATGTCTTTCTTTTCGTACTTCTTAACTAATTCGGTCCACCAGTTGTACCAACAAGGTAATAAAGCGATATCGCCACATTTTCTGCGTGGCTTACCCGACTAAAATCATAATGCCAAATACAAATCGGATGACATGAATTAGATTCTAGACATATAGTTCGAAAATTACACGAGAGTGTGATTATACGTGCATATTTCCAAATGGGTTACCCCTTATCTTTATTTTAATGAGGTCAAAACTTTAAAAAGAGATATCAATGAGATCTCAGAACGTAACTTGCATATATCATAACATTTTACTTAGAACAAATATTTTTCCAAAATCAGACTCTCACATTTTCTACAAACATTGTGGATATGAAATATGTACTTTTATATGTTCTATCTTTCACTCATTGTTTCGTATTCATTCTTTTATGCTACTAGAAAACTTATATAAAAAATATTTTCGTCTTATTAAGTTTCTAGCATTATTATGCATGGCTCATTTATTGTCACAATATATCTTATATTGAGTTCATTATATGTAGTAAGGTGACATCTTTATGGAATTAGACATTTAATCATGAAATCAAATTTGGTAGGACCTCCAAAAACTTTTCCAACATATGATACGTGAATATTATTCTTTTGTTCGCTATAAATCCTTTAAGTTCTCTTATCTGCATTCTAAAAGATTTCATTCTATATATCTTTATTCTAAGTATTTCTTTATCATATGAGCATATAACACTATATCCTTATGTGTACACATCAACATATTTTATGCCTATAAGGCATATAAGTACTTATGTTTTATTACTTTTAAATCGATCAGGGATATTTATCTTGATCTTTATTCTTTATTCACTAAGACATATCTTATTTATGTTTTACACTCACATAATCTGAACAACATGATTTATCAAGTTTGACTCTAGAATCAAATAAGATCATAATTTGATAATATTTTATTGAGACCCTTAACTGCATAGATATTATTTTCTTTGTGCAACTTATAAACTTAATATACTAAAAATTTCTTAAGTTTCATCTTATAGATTGTTTGGTCTATATTACTATTTCAAAAACAATCATTCTTAATATCTATTTAAAACATTAAACACAGTACCATTAATTCTTTTAAAGAATCTTTAATGGAAAAAATCTTTATAACTCAAATTTTATATATATGAGAAATTTTTACCGACAAAATTCAACTTTATATTTCTCAACATTACCATTTCAATTTCGTTTTGTTCAAATTTTCATTTGTATCAAAACGGATCCAATACTTTAAGGTAACGAGAAAAATATTCAATTTGTCATTATAAGTATTTCATCTTTCTGTATATAGGATAACTTTTGAGAGTAAAGAACTATTTCTTTAGTCATGTTTTATAAAAAACTTTTAAACACGACTTTATAGTTGTAATCTTTTCTCTCAAGTAAATTTGCTTTTGAGAGTATAGAACTATTTCTTTATTCATGTTTTATAAAAACTTGAAAACACGACCTTATATTTTCAATTTGTTCTCACAAGTAAATTTTGGCACATGTATAACATTTCTTTGAGTATTCCCACAATCGAAAATGAATTATCATTAAACAACACAAAATACTTTATTCCAAAATACCACCGACTTATAATCAATATCATCGCAAAAAGCAATGCATCTATTTGGGTCTTATTTTGGGCCTGTTTGTGTTCTTAATGTACTGTTAAGTATTTAACTGAATCATCATTCAACGACACAAAATATATTATTCTAAAACACCCACGAGCTTATAGACAATATGATTGCAAGAAGCAATACATCTATTTGGGCATGTTTTGGATCTATATGTGTCATTGTTGAGTCTCTTATTTGAGGTGGAGTTTGTCTATTGATAAAAGATAATTTTTTTGATATATAACCTCGGCCAGATGTTGAACAAGATCAGAACTTCGATCCTAAATCATTTCATCACTAGTCTTGACACATAATTAGAATAAAATTAGAGATTTGGCCCAAGAATTTTATTCTAATTCATGTTTTTCTTTTCGAAAAAGGTTAATAGATCTTACTAAAATCTTAGTTTTCGATATATAACCTTGATCAGATGTTGAACAAGATCAGAACTTTGATCCTAAATCATATCCTCGCTAGTCTTGACACAAAATTATAATAAAATTAAGCTTTGGCCCATAATTTTATCCTAATTCATGTTTTTCTTTCCGAAAAATAGTTAATAGATCTTAGTAAAATCTTATATTTAATCATATCTCTCCCTACAAACTCTATTCCCTCTAAGAATTTAGTATTTTTATCTAATGTCTCAATTATTTGCATTATGTAGGTTTATAATATTCTTCGAATACGTCTTTGGTGAGAACTCATACCTGTTCAAATGACAACTTATATTTCTTATGTTCAATTTGTACATCTTTAATAATTTATGATTATTAAAGAGTCTAGCTTTATTTGAACATATCCATATACCTTAAGATTTAAATATACATTGTTGATTGTTTGGATACACTGTTCTAGTGTGTTATATTGATGCTAGTGAGACTTATGCAATTAGATAGTGTAGCTTATAAAAACAAACATTAAAGCATATTTCAAAATAAAATACATTCTTATCCTAATTATTAAACATATCAAATCACATCATGCATAAATTTAAATAATAAAAAAAAGCAGCAATGCTAATAATAATGTTAAATATATTATATAGTATATAGTTACATAGAGTCACACAGATGACAAAAAGTGTGTATGTTTGCACCATAATTTGGTCTAAAAATAAATAAATAAAAGATAAAAAATGATTGACCGTTTTTTATTTAACTTCTGTATAATTACAGCGCCACTTGCCATCATGTAGATGTATCTACACAGCCTCCAAAATCGGAATCAGTATATCCAATGACCTCGAGCTTGTCCGATCTCCGATATGTGTGCATATAGTCTCTTGTTTTCTTTAGGTACCTAAGCACCCTCTTCGCTTCTTTCCAGTGCTCCATTCCTGGGTTACTAAGTATCACCCTAGCATTGCCGTAATGAAGGCTATGTCCGATCTCATGCACACTTGGGTGTACATGAGACTGCCTACAACACATAGGAGATGTCTTTCATGACAAGTCTTTCTGAATTAGTTTTAGGGCATTGAGCAAGACTGAACTTGTCTCCCTTAGCCACGGTTGTATCACCTGGTTTATAGTCTTTCATGCCATACCTACTTAGCATTTTATCAATGTAATTTTTTTGGATAGTCTCTGAATACCCTCGGTTCTGTCTCTTAGTATTTCTATCCCTAGAACAAATGAGGCATCATCGGTTTAGCAGTTTTAACTCTGTTTAAACCGTATAAATTCGTTAAAAACATATCGTTTTAACGTCGTTTTTCATTATTTTTATTTTTTATTTATGTTTTTGCTGGATGCTTACTATAATGTTGCTTTGTCAACTTGTTGAATTAATTTAGTTTTTTCATTTTGTGAACTTAGCTGGGTAGTACCAAAACAGAGCACAATTCCTAAATAAGGTTGTAGCCCCAATGAAGAGCTTTGCGGCCGCAATAGAGTGCAATTCAACTTAAAATTGTTTTGTTTTGGAAATAAACCATTCTAGAAATATCTATTTCGAATTTATTACTTAAATTGATATATTTCTTTCTTAAAATCAACTTTATTTGTCCAAATAATTATTTTAAATATTAATAAACCCAAAATTTTAATAATATCAATTTCAATTCGCATAAAAGGCGATAAATTTGACAAAAAAAATAAAATTTTTAGTTTAAAAATACCTAATAATTTAATAACAAATTCAAGAATGTGCCCAAAAACAAAATGTAACAATTAAATTCGATAATTTCCATTAAATTACAAAATTTCAAACACAAGCAACAGAGGTCGCTCTGATACCACTTGTTGGCTCTAATTTGGTGCAACTCAATTTAGCGTAAGAGCCAATAAACAAAACCCAAAATTACAACTAAATATTGTAATTAAAATAATTCAATTAAAACTTTGTGTTACATGTTTGAAATATAAAGTGAGTGGAAGCGGAAACTTACGACCCATCTCTCGTCCAATCTTCTTGAAGGTCTTGAGAAGTCAGAGGAGATGCTCTTAGAAAAATCTAGAAAGATTCGCCAACGGATCCTTCCAAGTAGTTACGGGTTGCTTTATTTTCTCCAAGAGCATGAATGACTCGAGAAGTACAATCACTTAATGTAGCAGTGAATTGGGAGCTATGCACAACACATGTGCCCTAAATAATTTTGTTTCCAATTACCCGCAATGCTTGAAGACCCAACGCTATTTATAATGGTGTTAATGTATCTATGAAAGATACATAATTAATTATCAAATATTCATAGAATATATGAAATTATATTCTCTCCAAATCTTTTCCAAATCCTCGTATTTATTTCTGTAAATAATTCCGTGAAATTTGGTATAAAACCTAATATATCCAATTAGAAAGATAACGGTAAATCTAGGCAGTCAAAACCTACATTGGAATAGGTCTCTTGCGATCACAATGGATCTCATTGCGACCGAAATTGACTTGGCTTCCAGACTTGGAAGGAATTCTGCCAAGTCTCTTGCGAAGATTAACTTTCAAATCTTCCAATTCCATTGCGGCAGCAATAGACTTGCGTTTGGATTGTTTTGCTTGGGCTTTGATCCAACTTGAGTTGGGTTTAGTCCAAATAATATTTCTGACTTTACATTAACACCAATATATAATTTAATTAATTATAATCGGTCCATTAACAATTATAATTAATTTGCTTTAATTCTATATGCATTTGTGTCCAAAATCTTAGTAAAATACGTATAATGCCTTTGAATATTGATTAATTACATATCACGACATATCCACATATTACTTATCGTAATATTAGGCGACAGTACATGACATGTAGTAAATATATAACACATAATCCAAACTTTATTTATTAGAATTGACGTCTCAATTTCAACAAGTATGACCACCTGAGAGAAAAGTATGACCACATATTTTATTTAGTATGATGATGCGGTATTTCTATACAATTAAAATATCAAGTTTTAAACTCAAATACCGTGTCTATTGCAAGTGTATGATTGTCGTTGGTACTAGTATCGGGTATCGAATACAGAGACAAGTTGACTTCCAAAAAGTTCGGAACGATGTTGGCTCTAAGCAATTAGAGAAAATGATAGGTGGTGATTGTTCGGTAACTAATTCATAATGTAAACAAGTTGCAATTAAAAAGTGATTTATCAAAGAATTAAGACCTAGGGCTTAGGATTTGTTGATACACTTACTCACTTGGTTGAACGATTGTTGGTTCAAGTTATTGATAAACTGGTACGGACTAGCAATTATTGGTACCGAGTTGGTGATTTCTCGATTCGGTACCGAGTCTAACACTATCGTGAGCCGATGATTAATCAAACTCCGATTCGTGTTAGAGATTATAACGATCCGCAATTAAGACGTTCCTAGAGTTATATTGCCCGACAATTTCGCACTAAGGCATACAATTCAAGCTTTTCCCTAATTAACCCTAGATCTATTCAAGTTCCTCTTGGATATAAGACTAGTCTAGCAATTTTCCTAGATCGAGATTTGATTCAACTATTTCTCAATCAATCAATTCAAATCCAAATAAATTTAAATTTAAGCAAGGAAAATCTATTTTATCAAACAACAATCTACAAAATCATCCAACAAGTTGCAAGTTTCACATAACCCATTTGCCCTAGAAAGGTATTTAGCCTCTCATGGCAGATACAAGTACAAGAAAATGATGTAAAGATATCAAATCTAAAAGAAAAGAGTAAAAAAAGTCAAGAAAACCCTAAAAACCAAGTCTCGATGGAATTCTTCATCTTTGCGTTCTTGCACTAACCCTAGATCTCCAATTCAGCTCCAAAATCGCCTACGGCAGAAGGGTCGTAGTGGGGGAGAAAGAAAACCAAGATAGGAAACTATCCCCCTCTTTCCTTTTTGAATCCCTGGAAATTTGAAAGTTCGCCCAAATCTTTGCGTCCGCAAAGACTTAGCTCGGATTCTCTGGAAGCTGGAGCAGAAGTTTTGCGGACGCAAGGAGTTCGTTGCGCCTGCAAGAGACAGGCTTTGGTTCTTTGGAACTTGGGACAAAAACTTTGCGAACGCAAGAAATTCCTTGCGTCCGCAAGACTTTCGTCTGGGTTTTCTCTGAAAGCTTGGACAGAAAGGTTTGCGGACGCAAGGGAATCCTTGTGTCCGCAAAGAGAGGCTGAAGTGCTCCAAATGGTCCATCTCAAAGCTCTGAGTCCATCTCCAGCGTCCGTTTTTCTTCAACTCTTTTGTACCTGCGTTCAAAATCAGAAACAAGAGAATTAACACGAACTTGCATGCTTTTACACTACTCGAGGTCAAGAAAGCGTGAATATTGATCAAGATACGGTGCCGGAATACGCGTTCTGACGCTAACAAAATATGGCTATCATATGATCACGAAAGGAGCTAGTATAATCACATCCTTGTTTATTATGATCACTTGAGCAATTGGTATGACCACCTAAAATGTTAGTATGACCACCAGAGTAGCTAATATGACCACATCCTTAGTTAGTATGAGCACTTGAGCAGTTAGTATAACCACCTGAAAGGTTAGTATGACTTCTATTTAGTATGACCACCATAGGAGCTAGTATGACCACATACTTAGTTAATATGAGCATTTGAGCAGTTAGTATGACCACCTGAAAGGTTTGTAGGACCATCTATTTTATTTAGTATGACCACCAGAGGAGCTAGCATGACCACATCTTTAGTTAGTATGAGCACTTGAGCAGTTAGTATGATCACCTATTATTATCTAGTATGACCACCATATGAGCTAGTATGACCATATCCTTAGTTAGTATGAGCACTTGAGCAATTAGTATGACCATCTACTATTATTTAGTATGATCACCAGAGGAGCTAGTATGACCACATCCATAGTTATTATGAGCACTTGAGAAGTTAGTATTACCACATTATTAGTTAGTATGACCACATGAGAGGCTAGTATGACTACATCCTTATTTAGTATGAGCAACCGAGTAGTTAGTATGATAGCTTATTATTATTTAGTATGACCACCAAATAAATTTGTATGGTCACATCCTTAGTTAGTATGAGCACATTTTAATCTCTTAAGCATTTTAATTATTAGTTTTGACAAAAAAACAAGCCCAAAATAACAATTGATCTTCGAACAGACGTAACTTTTAACTCGTAATTCTGATTCGCATGTATGAGAGCTTTCAGAAAATGACAAGACACGACGCACATACTTTATTAGACTATAAGCTCGTAACGATGCTGTTTTGACGCTAAAGAACACTTCCAAAGCCTCCAAATCACATTTTTTTTTGTTTTTCTATAGTTTTTTTTTTGCTCAATTTTTTTTTTCAAAAAAAATGCTTGAAATATTGCAAAATAGTTGAAACAGATAGTATGAAGACCTGCTATGTTTAGACTAAATACATATTTTATTTAATCTGCACACCATGCATTATGTGCAAAAAAACTTGAAATAGTGCAAAACAGAATTGAAACAACTATGAATAGAGTTATAAAAAAATCTGGGCGGGTCTACCCGCCCGTGCCCTACCCATGCCCGACCCGTGCCCGTGCCCAGATCTGACCCGACCCGTGGGTCCCGGATCCACGGATCTAGCACGGGTCGGGTTGGCCCTAAATCCCCCAGACCCGTATATACCCGTGTTCAACCCATGGACCCGTGCAGAAATTCAAAAAAATTCAAAAATAAATTTTAATAATAATTTTTTTTTGAAAAATGAAAAAAAATCGAAAAAATGGACGGATCCGAACCCGACCTGCCTTGACCCGTGCCCGACCCGCCCAGGTTTATCACGGGTCGGGTTGGGGGTTTTGGGTTCGAACCCGTGGAGACCCGCCCCGTTGGACCCGTGGACCCGTCGTACTCGTGGATCCGGGCGGGTCGGATCCACGGGTACCCGACCCGGCCTGTCTTTAAAACCCTAACTATGAACACCTCTTTCAATTAGTTTGAACACATGTTTTATTTAGTCTGAACACCTATTTTATTTAGTCTGCATCACATGCTTTCTGTGTAAAATATCCAAGATAGCGTGTAGGGCAAAAATATTCAGAAGAATGCGCGCAGTCCAACTTTCCATTTTTATTCGCATTTGATTGTGTGACTTTCCATTTTATGCGCTTTGACTCTTTGACTTTTCTTTTTTGACAAAGTTTTAGGGAACGAGAGTGAGGAACTGAGATTGGAGGACTGTTAGTTGGACCTAATTTTTATATCCCCAATCTTTTTGTTTCCCATTTTTTCTATTTTATCTTATCTTTATTTATCTTATTTTTTTTAATACTTCTTTCTTTTTCTTCTAACTGCATCTTTCTTCTTTATTTTTCTTT
Source organism: Eleocharis quinqueflora (assembly GCA_964058865.1). Classification (NCBI taxonomy): domain Eukaryota; kingdom Viridiplantae; phylum Streptophyta; class Magnoliopsida; order Poales; family Cyperaceae; genus Eleocharis; species Eleocharis quinqueflora. The sequence continues at coordinate 52,678 of CAXKVX010001105.1, forward strand.
CTTTTTTCTACCTTCTCTTCGACGAAAAATTGTTAGAAACGACGAAAAAATTGTCAAAGCGAAAATAATGTTTGAAGTGACGACATATCTGAGAACGAAGACGAAAGACAACGAACAATCTTTTGACTGCCTCTCACTTTCTTCATATTCACTATGGCTGTTATCTTTTTCACAAAAGAAAAAAGAGAAAAATGAAAATATAAATGTGTATCTAATATAAACACTTGTTTGAGTAGTATGAACATCTTTTTCAACTAGTATGAACACCTCTTTCAACCGGTTTGAACGCCTATTTTATTTAGTCTGCACCGCATGTATTATGTGCAAATCAGACTTGAAACGGTGCAAAACAAACTTCAAATAACTAGTCTGAACACATGTTTTATTTAGTCTGCACTTCATGCATTAGGTGTAAAACAGATGTCCGTACTATTTATTTCAAGTCTGTTTTATTTAGTATGCACACCATGCATTCTGTGCAAAATAGACTTCAAACAGCTAGTATGGACATATGTTTTATTTAGTCTGAACACGTGTTTCATTTAGTCTACATCTCATGCATTATATGTAAAACTTTCAGGATAATGTGTAGGGCGGAAGCGTTCAGAAGAATACGCGCGATCCAACTTTTCATTTTTATTCACATTTGATTGTTAGATTTTCCATTTTTTTCGAATTTGACTGGTTGACTTTCTTTTCTTTAGATGATTAGTTAGGAGGACGAAAGTGTAAGACATATCTTGAGGGACTGTTAGTCGATCCTTAATATTTATTTATGGAACTTAATTTTAATTAATATTTATTAGAAGAAACAAAATATAAATTAAATGATACTTTTCAAAATAAGGTCAACAACCGCAATTGAATGAGTGAATCCGATTGGACTCCAAAGGTGGGATCCGAATCTGCTGCTGGTATAATCGTGCAGTTGTGCAGCGCACAGCGGAGGGGGTAGGAATCGTCAAATTCTAAACCCCAATTCCACCCTCCAAAACCCTATTGGCTATTTCCCGCGTGCTAGAGAAGAGAACTCTTCAAAACACCAATTGCTCCTCCCTCCCTGTGATCCCCAATTCCCCGTAACCGCAAGCAATGTCGAACAACACTCCAGAAGACGTGGATCGCCTCTCCGAACTCCCGGAGCCCCTTCTCCTCCAAATCATTTCTCTCCTCCCCTTCAAATTCGCTGTGCGTACATCCCTCCTCGCTCGCCGCTTCCGCCATCTCTGGGCAACCTCCTCCTCTTTGTTGCTTGACCGCTCCCACTTCCCTCCTGGTCGCCTCTTCAACGATGTAACCTCCCGCTCTCTCCGCCTTCGCCATCCTTCTGCTCCGTTACTCACTCTTTGTCTCAAGACGAACTCCTTTACCAGGCCATTTCACATCAATCTCCTCACGAAATGGCTCAATCGTGCCAATTCCTTGGGCATGCGACATCTCTCCCTTCATATCCATACTGACACCATTGAGACTCTCTTCCCGCTTATCACAGGCTTCCAATCTCTTCAAACCCTTGTCATCAACGCTGTTGATTTAGACCGTGTAGGTTATTTATTCAGATTTCGACCACTTATACCCCCCTCTTTCTCCCAAACTCAACTCAAGCATCTCCACATCAAAGCAAAGATGTCTTCCTCAGACTTGAGACTTTTCATTTCGGGGCTAAGAAATCTGGAATATTTATGGGTTGAGCCACTTCGCCGATGTGATGTTGACCTGTCCTCTCCATCAGTGAAGATTCTGAAGCTAACCTCTGAATCCACACATCCTGAGATTTCTTTATCCTTCCCTAGTCTCGAGTTTCTCGACCTTAGTATCTGGCTTGACATGCGGAACCAATTTCATGGGGAGATGCCTATATTGAGATCGGCTGTGGTCACAATCCCATCACTAAGTGAAGAGGATGTGCCAGTTTTATGTGACATTTTGAGAACGCTTTCAAATGTTTCAGAGTTGACACTTCATATAGGGACACCTTACCCAAAGCGCTTAGTCGGAGCATCCCGTAGGCGGAAGCACGTAAGTTGTTATTGCACTTGTCTAATATTTCCTTTATATAGTAAATAGAATTCATATTATCTGATATAAGGGGAAAAGGGTATTGGTACCTCACTCATTATCCTCTTAGAATTTAAGAAGAATGTTCAATAGCAAACATGATCTCCTTGCTTAATTTCTATTCTCGGTTGTTAAATGTTATGTGTACTAGTTTATTTAGTCAAGCTTAGTTAGCATTTATCATTGGTTTCTGTCTTAAGTTGATTTTGTATTAATAAAATATGCATCTAACCTTATGTCACAAAATTGCCAAATTGGTGCCAAATCCTTGTAAATTGGCAACATCCTTAATGGGTTGTAGATATTTTAAGGATATAATGAGTTATCTGACTATCATAGTTGGATTAATTCAGTTAAATGGCCAGGAAGTCTACAATACAAAGAAGCACTTTTTACCATGTTATTCAGATTGATTTTCTGCTGGCCCTCTTTAAAGTAGAATTGAAGGGCTGGATTTTATGAACTTTTTAGAAAAATATCACCTGAATTCAACTTCATAAATCATAACCAACACTTAAGTAGGCTACACTTCAATTCTAAATTTAACAAGTTTGGTTAGGCACTATGTTTACACCACGATGTGGCAAGGTGCATAAAGAGCTTGTACAAAGTACAAACAATAAAGCCTTTCGTCCCAAACAAGTTGGGATAGGGTAGAGAGGAAACCTATTAAATTGGATTTAATTTCCATGGGAGTGGTAGAATTTTTTACATTGCCTCACCAAGCCTATCACACACACCCTCCTCCTTTTTGTGCTTTGGACATGCAGGCTATGTAAAATGACTACATAAGAAACTGTTTTCAAATCATTTTGCTATTCTTCTAACATTTTTTTTAACTTTATAATTACAAATATATATTTGAATGAGTTTGCATCCTTACTATGCCCGCTGCCTATTTCAGCACCTTCTTATGCCTGCTAAATAGTTATGAGGATTTTGGTATGATTTTATATTCTCCTAAAATAAGCCACTGTTTAGTATTTGATTTGAATTCTGATAATATAAAGAGCACATGGTTAGTTGGATGCTTTCTGGGAGATCAGCCTGTGCATCTTTCATCTTTGAATTTATATTTCCTGCAATATTGTAAACTGTGGACCTGGTAATGAGAAAAACTGATTGCATGTACTTTGGCGTAAGTACTAAGTAGCCAGTTTTGAATACGAATATACTTGAAGTGAACCTACAATCACTAATTTGTGTAGCATTGAGAAGTCTGAATCCCTTTGAACATATTCTTACCTTTTGACCTATATCAACTCTTAGATCTTATTACTTGTAGTTTATGTTGATTTAATCTATGTGGTTTTTTTAGCTATAATAATTGCAGATGTTGATTTGAATTTGTCTGAATCTAATTGGAAGTGATATTGATACTTGTAGAGTGAATTTGATCTATTTCATCCATTGGTGGAGCCAGGAAAAGACATGGTTATATTGCCTAATTTGAGAAGTCTGAGACTCTCTATGTGCTTTTATGAAAATGCGTTACAAGACCTAATTTGTTTGCTCCGTCATTCTCCAGTTATAGATTCTCTTCACCTAATTCATGTGGTAATATTACATTATACATTTCAATTAGCAACCTTTTCCCGCACCACAAAACAACACAGTCACATACCTCACCTAAAAAAATAGAGAGTATGAGAAAGAAAAAGGAAAAAAAAACGAGTAAAGTGCATCTATTAGTATGAATAAAAAAATGGGCACCGTTGACATTACTTGCACTATAATTCAGGGCTATTTTTCTCAGATCAAAATTTTAAAAGATTGTGTGTGTGTGTGTGTTGGTGTGGGTGGATTGGGGGTTGAGGGTTCAGACAAACTTCACATGATGATGACGACTTGTGTTGTTCATGATACTTTTAGAAGCAGTGCTCACCATAGCACCTAAGACATAAGATTGAAGTTAATCCTTCTGTGGACCTTAATGCAACAAAATAACTCAACTATATAATATTTCTAATTTTGTTTTACTTTCTCTAATAGGATCGACCATCTGACTGGGAACGAACGCCCTGGGCGCCTGAAGTTTGGCACTCTAAACTCCCCCAAAACTCTGAAGGCAACAGAAAGTATGCAGGTTTTACAAATCTTAAGAGTGGTGATAAGAAAAGTGAAGCTATCAAGTTGCTGTCCAGTGAAAATCCATCCAAAAGGCTGAAGAATTGATGTCCCTAGTTTTTTCTCCCCAAAAATCATTACAGATGTTGTAGTTTGCGCTTTTGTTCTTCTTTTATTTTATTTTTCTTGGATGGTCCCGTTTTGCTGTATGGATGATTTCCGGGTTAAGTACCAAGGTTCATTGGACTAGTATTCCATTTCCATACCTGGTTAAAGTACTTTGTTACGTAGATGCTTTATAGTTGACCTTTATTTGCGCATACTCGCATAGGTACTGCAATGCAAAAAGTGACGTTATAATCTCTTCTCCTCTTTCACTGCATATTTAAAATACACAATAATGAAGAATTTCAATGGTTCTCTTCTCGCCTATTTCAGTTATTGTATTTCTCTGCGCCTTTCAGTGCTCCTATTTATCCATCGTTCTTCCGAGAAAATCTCTCCCCATTTCAATGCTCTTTATAAACTTCATCGCTTCTCCTGTGCACACTGTGATTACGCATTACAATCCTGGAAGAAAATTTCTTCTTTGTAGAGATTTGATTCCAATTAATATGTTACACCATCGGCTCTATCTGTCGACACTGCCCCAGTATCGAGGAGGGCCCTGATTTTCTTCCGGCTCAGGTACTTTGCACAACTATTTTCTTATTCTGATAGCTACTCAAAGTTTATGATCTAAACTACTCAAACTGAGTTATTTTTTGTTAGTCCCGTTCTGAAAGTCATTTGCTAGAAATTTTAATGTCAAACTGAGTTTATAGCAAATAAACTCAGATAATCTAAAATATTATTATAGTGTCATTGTACAAATCAAGTGGACAAAGGGACTAATTATAGCGCTACCAAAAACAAAGGCAGAATATGCTGACAAGAAGGATAATTCCTTTCCTGATAAAATGATAGAAATCAAAGGCAGAATATGCTGACAAGAATGATAATTCCTTTCCTGATAAAATGATAGAAATCAGTTGAAGCAAAAGTAATTAGCTAAAATTTGGGGTGAGATTTTGCTTGAGATGAGGCAACATCAATCCATAATATTAGTCCACTTGCCACGAACTTAGTTTATTTAATGTCAGAATGGTCAATCAAATTTCTTTCAATTCATGACTCATTACCAGGTCTCAAAGATATATACAATCAATTTCCTAAATAAATAATAATTAATTTCATTTTTAAGAACACACAGGGAAAAATTATTACATGGTGAACATGAAACTGGTGCCATACAAAAAAATTTCTTTAAGCTCCGAGTCTCTCTGATTTATCCAAATAGTTCAAAAAATAGCTAACATCTATAATCAGGAATTTCCATTTTTCAATGCAAAATAGTTGCATTGTTTAACTGTGCAAACATTGTTTTCTATATGATAATAATTTGTATAAACAATAAGAACCTCACATATATCATGTGATCCCACATTAGAAATATTCGTTCTCCTCTGAAAAATCGAAAAGTTTCCTTCATGCCCTGCTATCCCATATTCCCAGGGTCAATTACAAATATATTTAATGAAAATTAGTAAAATAAATTCCTTCCCTAATTATAGTTTTTTTAATCTATATTTCTCATTAGTGCCATGATTTCTTATATGAGGTTTGGAGTATTTTCTTGGATTTACAAGTACTAATCTACATATACACATTTTTGGCACTGAAGTTTCACATATAGAAGACTACTTGTGTTGTTTTTCAAATTCCAAAAGCAATGTCAGCAAAGGAATAAATTCTTAGTTTTACTTATTAATACTATTTTTGTTCATTGTTACTGATTGTATAGTGTACATTTTTAATATAATCACTTAAAAATATATATATGTAATACATATTTTTCCTTTGTAGATGATGAATGGTGATGACATCAAACTTACGTGGATGAAGGTGAGGGAGAAAGGCGAATGTGATGTAGTGTCGCAACTGATAGTAGGCGAGTGTGAACTATCAGGTCAAACTAGAGCTGCTAATGGACGGGTTTCAGTCCATGTCCAGTTCAGTCCGCTAATGAGGAGTTGAAGTCCATGACCAAACCAAGTTCATAATTATCTACTAATATCCATTTCACGTCTAGTTCATCTTATAATTGAATAGTGTCCACTATTTGTTCATAAGCTAACCATATGGATATGATTCTGGACACCACAATGCACTGTTCTCTTTAAATTAAAAGCTATTTCATCATTGTATCGAATAACTTAGGTTTCTTTGTGCGAATAACTTTGTTCTCTCTCTGTGAAACAAAAAAAATAACTTGGTTGATCTATTGAAATGTTTGAACATACTTTCATTTAATCTCATATTGAGACTACACATAGTCCACAATTTGTCCATAATTAGTCCAGTTCAGTTTTAGCAATTGGATTTGGACTGAACTTCAACTAAGACCAATAAATAGTTTAGTCCATAAATGTCCAATAGTGTTCAACTTATTTTGTCCATGAACCGCCCTGTTCATTAGCAGCCCTAGATCAAACTGCATTCACTCTCATTTCTCCAAGTTGTAACCGTTCAGTCATCTGCCTAAAGTTTGTAGAATTTTGTCGATTCTTCATCAAGGTTGCTGATGGCACCGTGGAGTTTGAGGGAGAAGAACGAAACATGAAAAAACGTACATGCCCTAATCTCAAGGTAACAGTGGGTCCATACTCCTGAGTTGTAGACCCTGTTTATGGATACACAGGACCTACAATCTCATGCTATTGTGAATTGCAATCAAAAGGATATCAACCTCTTGCCGCCAAATGGACAAAATCTAAAAGTTAAATTCATTAGATATCCATCTTGTCTCACATTGTTCATATCAGTATTGTAATAGAGGGTAGGAGATATTAGAGAGGATTATAGTTGGAGATATTTAGCCTAGCAATGCACATTCTCTATTTACAATACTAATCATCTCTACAATTGTACATCTAATAATATCTCCAATTTATATCCTAACAATCAGAACGCAAAAAATTTTCACGGCTGATTTTTTTTCATGCTTTCAGCCCCACAATGAGCAGCTCAACTAAAATAATAAAACAATAGCAACAATAGCCAATAGAGACTTAAGAGCAAAAATTACTAATTTCGAAAATAAATACTAATGAAACTTCATATATTGCTAATTATTATGGATATTTGAAATATAAGCAAGAATGCCAAACAAATCCGTGCAAATATATGAAAACACAAGAGACTTCGGCAAATTTGGACATATATAATTATTGATTTGTTTTACTGTAAATAGGTTGTAAAATTATGCTAAATACATACTGGCAAAAGGAATTTGGAAAATTAATCTATTTAATAAATGATTCAACATGATATGTGATGGATTTGCTTTACTAGATGGTGAACTACTAAAAGTAGTTTGAAAATTATCATGTTGATGTTGTATTTTTATTTTTCTCTAATTAAAGGTTTCAAATTTTAATATGTCATTTTCTAGGTATTACGGATCTACATCATTGACATTCTTACTGACAAGGTATGTTCATCTCTAATTACTTAAAACCTCAAATATTATGAGCCATAATATGTTGTTAACTGGTTATGGCTAGATAAGTCTTCTGAAAATTAAAGAATTTTTGGCGTTATATAGCAGTGCTATATCTTTGACATCTACATTTTTTCTCTGCTTTGCGCACTATGTTATATTAAAGGCTTAAACTTCAAATTTTTCAAATGATGTCAAATTAATTGTAAAATGGTTTTTGTAAGAAACATATCAGATCACATAATTGGTTCATAATATAATATTACAGTCTCGAGATTTTAATGCTTTGAAAAGTTCACCATGTATGAACATGCAAATTACTTGAATTGAAGTTCTTGGTTCTATTCCATATGATCTCATTTTTTAAATGTTCCATATAATTTACAATCCAATATAGTAATTAGCAGAAAAATTCACTTTTCCCTCTATCATTAGTGAGAATTTAATAAAAATCGTTCTTTGTTCAATAAAAAGGAGGTAAAAAATTTTGGCTTATTTTTATATACATTATAGCAATGAAATTTTAGTTAGTATCTGTTTTAGATGTCAGATACAAATTAATTGTTTATACTTTTTCAAAAATAACGTCAGAATTAAAGTTTCAGAATTTAGGCCTCAAGAATATAAGTTGCTCTTTCGTCTATCGTGCTTCCAACAGTGTTTCATAATGCTATCAAGCTTAGAACTGTCTACTTTGTTTCATTACCATTTACCATTTATCTGTTGATAGGTCATTTTATCAAAGGCTCAAAACTCAGAAAGCTCAAGTTAATACTTCCCGAAAGATCCATAAAAGCCTACAAGTATCCAAAATAGATCACGTGTATAAAACACTTTCCGATAGGAACTTAACTAAAATGGCATATTCCAAAATAACATCCGGATTGCACCGCCTTAAGTGTAACTCCACTATGGCACGATCTAGGTGTAACCGCCCACGATTGAGATCATAGACGAACCGACATTATCGGTATATATATACATCTCCGTCCAAGAAAGAAGGGGATTTGATTCTGAAGAACACTTAACATTATAGCAAAACTCATAACTCAAAAGACAGGCAGTTATGCTAGCTCCCAGATAGGCCGTAACAGCGACCGTGAGGACAACCCTCACCTGAATTAGCTAGGTTATTCAATGGAAACACCACCAGCAAGAGAATAAATGACAGGAAGGAAGAGGCAGCGAAATCCTGAAACTAGGGAGCCAGAAGGTATTCGCTATGGGCCACCTACTCCAACCGAGTTGCAACTTTGTAGGCGACCTTCCGAGTTATTGGCGCCTATGAACCAACCTCCCCTTGAGCCTCTCCCACATACCCCCAGGGAAGAGCCTCCGCAGACGCCTCTCTCTCTTGCGGACACCCCGCCACAACCTGGAGTAACATTTTATTCTTTCCAACAACACCCAAATAACCATGGTAGACCAGCCGGCAACAGGACAGAGCATTCGCTGCCGAATCCACGCCTGTGGCCGCAGTACCAACCCGTCCAGGCCTCGGGCGCATGGGAGCCTTGGAGCTACCCGTCTGGAGGGTACCTTGGAACGGGTATAACACACCATACGATTATCAGAGCTGGTACACCTAGCCGGGTAATTCCGCAGCTATCCCTCAACCTGCACCACCAGTACAAACTAGACAAAACCTGAGGAACCCGGGGACACTTCCCAGGAACATAGCCCGTGAGTTTGAAACACTCGAGGAAGACCCCCCCCCCCCCAGGATGGCCCTCCGGAAAGCCCCAGACCTAGGGGACCCTCAGTTTAGGTTCAAGCGGGGACGCCGATTTCCAGTTCGCCTGGAACCCAGCTTGACGAAGACTCAGTAGAATCTCCCCCGACAAGAAGATCTGGAACTAGAATCTGACATGTGTCCCAAAGATCTCTCCCGGACGCGTATTGGCCATGCAGAAAAGGTTATCGGACATGCAGGAGCGAATCGAACAGATCGATAACGATAGGGGACGTCGTCGCCCCTTAAACTTTGCCTCGGGACCATTATCAGACGACATCTATACGTTCCCAGTGAAGGATTTTCGGATCCCCACGAATCTTGGAGTTTTCGTAGGAGACGAAAACGAGAAGAAGGACTCGGAATCCTTCGTATATAGCGTAAGTGAAAAACTTCGGATCCTCGAAGCAACCGATGAAGTCATCTGCCGCATTTTTGTCACTTGCCTAGCGGGAACTGCCTTCGAGTGGTATTCAGGCCTGTCGAACGGCTCCATCAGAAACTTTGAAGAATTAGCAAGGAAGTTTCTAACCAAGTTCTCCAATATAAAACTCCCGGGGCCAACATGCGATTCCTTGTTTGGCATTCAGCAGAACCAAGGGGAGCCAACCCGCAAGTTCGTTGGTCGATTTGTGACGGCTGCCCGGATGGTCAAGAATTACAATGAAGAAGTGGCTCTCACCGGTATATTAACAAGTAGTTTTTAAAAGAGCACGCCCGAAATTACGAAGATAACAGAAGGCCAAAAAATCCAATACCCAGGAGGAAGAACGGACCCAGAAACGATAATCAGGAAGATTATTCGAGAGAAAGACGACCTCCAACCCCAACGATTAATATGATTTATGGAAGAATATCATCGGGAGGTGACACGAAGAAAACCCGACAGATACACCTCACAAGTGTAAGATACCCCACCACTCAAGAAAGACCCCCTAGATAACATCGGGACGAAATCGCCTTCTCCGAGGATTTTGAAAGGGTACTTCAGCCCCACGATGACGCTATCGTATTGGAGCTGAAGTTGGGAGGATACAAGATCCGTCGGATACTAGTTGACACGGGTAGTTCGGCAGATATACTGTACTGGCATACCTTCCAGCAAATGGGGATCGACCCGGCCAAGCTACGAAAGATCAATAACCCATTGTTCGGGTTCACGGGAGATTCCATTCACCCGGAATGGATCATCACACTACCCGTTCGCATGAGAGCTTTCCCAAGAGCAGTGTATGCCAAGATAAATTTCTTAGTGGTAAAAACCCCTTCAGCATACAATGCCATATTAGGGCGAGACTCACTCAATACCTCTGGTGCGATAATATCTACATTTCATATAACAATCAAATTCCCAACCCCCTCTGGAATCGGCATAGAAAGGGGAATGCAAGGAGATGCTCGGGAGTGTTACCAAGCGATAATGAAAGGACGACTACACAACAACAAGAGCGGGTCGCTTCCGAGTAGTGTCTAAGGTTATCCGGATGGCATGGGGAAGATACCAAAGAAGAAGAGCAGCGTCCAGTCATATGAATTGTATTACTAGTTAGGTAATCGGGGAATCTTTAAAAAGCCAGTATAAAACCTTTGTATCACACATGTTCTTAATGAATATCTTTTTTGGGAAGTATACTTTGTCATTTGTCATTTAAAAAAACTAAAGAAATCTCAAGGGGTGGGACCCGAATAAAAAAACCCACGGGATGAGATCCGAGTATAATGTACACTAAAGAAATCTCACGAGGTGGGACCCGAATAAAAGAAAACCCACGGGATGAGATCCGAGTATAATGTAGGCTAAAGAAACCTCACGGGGTGGGACCCGAGTACAAGAAAACCCACGGGTTGAGGCCCGATGTTAGTACATAAACTACGGGATGGGACCCAAATATGAATAAACCCCGGATAAAAGTCCGATGTATAAGTTACAAGGGGAGAACAACCTTGTACAAAATTAGGACGCACAAAAATTAGTTTACGGGACGTTGCCCAAAAATGAATAGGGGGACGATGCCCGGAACACAAAATTGTCATGCATAATATATATATTTTTCAAGAAATACAAGCTTCAAGAGGCATATCCTAGGAGTACAATAACTTAAAAAAAAAGGAAAAAGCAAAAACCTAGAAACCCTAAAGATCGGGAGGATATCCAACATCCATGAGCAGCTGCCTCCACAATCTTTCCTGATCTGAAATAATAAAGGTGTTATAATTCTATGCTTACGACGCGGGATTTTTTTATAAGAAAAAATAAACTAAGTACCTAATTACCGGCTGATTTACTGCCGGCTTCTGTCTCCTTGCCCACGGAATCTTGTCGGGGCTGGGGTGTGCTAATCCTGGTTACTTGCCTCCAGGTGTCAGGGACGGGAAGATGAGCGGGCCACCTGGAAAGGGGGTACGGATGATGAATCTCGGTAGGTTCAGTGACGCGATGACTGAGCTTCATTTCAATCACCTACCCTTGAGGATCTCGGAATTTATCAGTTTCTTGATCCCAACTGAATCCGTCCAGGTTCGACACTTTGCACTTTTCTTCCGAAGGAAGATGAACGCCCACTTCCTCGGCTGTGATGGGGAAGAAGCGGGAGATATCTCGGAAGACGTTGTAGCAAAGTTGTTGGATCGGCCCCCTCAAGGCATAAATAGATGCATGGCCGAATGCAGTACTCTTCAAAAAGCCATCAACATAAGATGACTTTAGAAGAGCTATCTCTTCATCCTTCTGTTTCTCCCGGGCTAGGGCAGCGTCCAGGTTAGATTTGACACGCTACAATTCCCGCTGAAGGTTTTGTTTCACCGGAGAGTGTCCGGTTCCTAGAATCCAAACAATCCAAATGGTCCTTTAACGCATCTCGCTGCATTGCCACCTTGGCAGTACGGGTGGCGACGTTGGCGAGATCGGGGACCACTAATTTCCCGAATCCATGAGCTAACTTGTCATGAATCCGGCTCAAGATGCAACCAGCTTCGAGAAAGTGACTGGTTCAACTTTTTTATGGCAGCCAAGGGATCATCTTCTTGGCTGTGCATATAGGGGAGGCGGTTGGCATGAAAGACCTGCAGGGCGTAGTTCCCCAAGCTACTACCGGTTGATCGATCTTCAGAGCCTTTGTCCTACCCGGGAAGTTCATACAAACGGAGTTCGGGGATTGGGTCGGGAAGCCTTCCCTCCAGGGGAATCCTGTGCCGAACTCCTGGCTTAGTTGTTGCTTCTTCTTGTCCGAGCGAGATGGCTCAGGTTTTTTGGTCCGAGAGAGGAGTTGGAGCCTCCCGGGGGCGTTCAGTATCCGAAGCGAAAGGAATATCTTCCACCTGGATCAAAGGCATCTCTTCTCCATCATAGATAAGATCCATGGTGCCTTCGTCTGAAATAAAAAAAAGGAAGACACGTAAGAACATAGTAAAGCGCACATAATACATTTTAAACCCTAAGTGATGGGTAATACATTCTAAGATTCGCTCCACGCGAGCGATTAGACTCAATTCTTCGGGACAATCGGGGAATATCCCAATTGGCCAAAGACCTCCCAGTCTTACGGATCCCCGTTAAACTAGGAACCGTTTGAGGGTTCTCGAGAAAGAAATAACGGGACTTCCACTTGTTAATTATCTAGGTACTCTTGGTTTTAAAAATCCTAGGACGGTTCTGCCTTTGTTTTAGGCTTAACCACTCCCGATCCACCCGAGTAACCAAGTAAAAATGGTTGAGAATAGAGAGGGTAGGGCGATAGGTTCCTAGGAAAACTGAGTTTATCCGGAAGAAAGTTTCCAAAGATGTAAGGTGACACCATGCGTATGCACTAAACTGTGCGGGTGCCACATCAAACCTAATTAGTACCTCCTTCTGGAATTCGGTTAAAGGAAGTCTAAAACCACAATTGACCATGGCTGCATAGGTACATAGGCCCTTAGAAGTATCATAGGCTCGATCTATGGGTGCCGGTCGCAATATCCGGGGAAGACTGTTATGTGCTTCACTAAATATACCATGCTGAAGCTGTGAACGGAAGGCCTATGCCTATTTAGCAAAGCTAGTACCCTCATAAGTTTCCTTATCAGAATGATACATCCGAGCTGCTGGAAAATCTTGGTCCCGAGGAAGAAGCCTATTCCTAAGTCCTGAAGGCTTCTCGGGTTCATGCTCAGGAATTTCTTCTAAAGTCATCCCACTGACAGATGGCTGAGCTTCTACTGTGGAAGAGTGGTTTAGTGGAAGGGTGGTTTACATTCGGACCTTCAAGATCCTCGTCCGATCTGCTCCACCCTGAACTAATCTCAGAATCCTCCACGGGTTCCTTTCCAGGAAGGCGAGAAGGGAGGGTGGATGAACTCATGATTCAAAAGCCTTAGAAAGAAATAATTAGAAAGGCTAAGCTAAAAAGATTAAGAACATAAACTAACATCCAAGAAAGTTAGGCCATAAATGACGAAAAAGTCGGTTCACTCAAACGCTTTGTTAAAAAAGGATCAGGTAATAATAGAAATTCATGAAAAAGCAACGAAGGTACAAGAAGATTGATTACCTGAATGAACGAGAGAAGATGATTTTTACGAATAAGAGAGCTCAGAAAGGATGAAGAAAGCTTGAAAGCTTAATATAGTAGTGGAAGCGAGAAGAGTTCTTCCGAAGGAAGGAATAAGGTATTTATAACTATGACTACAAACAATCGTCCGTTCCGAACCAATCGGAACGGGCCACCTGTAACTCATGTGGCCAATAAAGATCTTATGTAGAAAAAAAGTAGAAAACACATATAGATAAAAAAAGTTCTCGAAAACGAAAAGGCATGACGCCTCATTTTCCCGCCCATCTTTTCGAATGATTATTTCAATTTTCAATGCCGGCGTGACGTTTCGATATTTGACAGTTATCATTAAATTCAGATATTAAATGATTTCGAAAAAGATCCTGGAAGATCTCATTAAAGCCTCTAATATATTCGAAGAATAGCATTAAAGGCTTTGTTCTTTTTATTATTATTTTTTGCATTATAAAATTACATAAACCTACAAAATTCATTCCACAAAGCCTAGTAAATATTGGTTCATGTGAAATAGTTACCACCCTGCAAATCATTTGTTTGATGTGCTTTGTAATTTGAGCTTGCATAAGTACTGGCCCCGTTTGAAAATGGATAATTTATTTGTTTGATGTTCTCTTTAGGACATTCTACTTCCTAATGAAATTGTTATAGAAGAAAAAATAGTAGTTAAAAATTCATTTTTTTACATTTCTCAAAACATAAAGTTTGCTTCTTATAATTTATTTTCTAATTTCTTGATTAGAAAACTTTGTAGAATGTATGTTCTCTAATGAAATATTAAGAAACATAATTTATTTTTTTTATCTCTTTTAAATAAATTTTGCAAGACGCGGCGAAGTCGGAATGCATTAGCTAGTATAAGTAATGCTCCTCCAACTTGCATTAGCCAGTTAACGTGGATTAGGAGGTTGCGTCTCCAGTTCCTGCCCAGTTTGGCTGCTTCAGTCCGTCCCGCCGAATGAACTCTTCCATCTCCAAACCCTAAAACTAGCCCCAACACCATCTCCATCTCCATCTCTCCCGGCCCGGCTGCTTTTGGAGATGCTGGTCGACCGGATCTCCCATCTACCAGAGCCGCTGCTCCTCAACATCCTCTCCCTCCTCCCCACTCATCTCGCAGCCCAGACCTCCCTTCTCTCGCGTCGTTTCCGCAAGCTTTGGTCGGCGTCTCCCTCACTCTACTTCGATCGTACCTCCTTCGGCCAAACCCCCAAGTTTCTCCGGATGGTCGACGGCTCCTTCCACGCTCGCGATTACTCCGCCCTCCTTGAACGCTTCCGGATTAAATCCGGTTACGATTCCCGTTGTCTCCTCCCATTCAAATCCGTCGCGCGTTGGATTTCTGGCGCCGCTCTTCTAAGGGTGAAGCACCTCAATTTGACACTCGAAGCTGAAACTGTCGCCACAAGTTGCTATGTTATCTTCTCCATCAACTCGCTCCAGTCTCTTCATATATCAACTCTGCACTTTAGGGGCCACCGAGCTTTGATGCCGGAGACTATCAGTTGCACAGCCCTTAAAAGTCTCTACATGTGGCTCAATATGGACTCCGCTGACCTCTCCCGTCTTGTCAGTGGGCTTCCTGTGCTAGAATTTCTAGAACTACGAGGAATTGATCAAAATATAATCCAGATTTCCTCCCCGAGTGTCAAAACACTGAAGCTGCATTGTAATGCCAGCAAAATGAAGCTGTGCTTTCCTAACCTGGGCTTTATGCTTCTCCTTTGCAAATTGAGTAGTCTGGAGATGTATCAGGGGGAAATGCCCCTTGTAAGCAAGGCTGAGTTCATTCTTAAGTCTCCAGTTGAAAATTCTGTGCTTGTTGTAGGGAGTATGTTGAAGAGTGTCAGTAATGCCGTAGAGTTATGCTTTTCTGTTGAAGTGAGTAATCCACCTCTCCTTAAACCTGATTGTTTTGTATTCAATTTCCCATTACTTTTAGTAACCTATAAACTGGAAACTAAATTGGTCCTTTATAATATCATAATACATTGCAATTTCAGAAATTTGCTAGGGAACTTGTACTATTTGACATTATAGTAGATGTAGTGTTTGAATATTGTAGTAAGCTTGATAGACACTAACTAACAATTTGATATCTCAGACAAGAATGCAATTTGAGAAGACCTATCTCAAATGTTGTGAGATGCCATTGGGCATGCCTAGGTTGGAATGCTTAGAATTTTCTTCAAGTGCATGTTACCTGAAGCTGTTTCAAGTGGAGATGCCCGTGCTTAGAAAGGCTGACATCAAGCTATATGATGCCAGAGAGGAGTTTGCGCTACCAATGAGTGGCTTGCTGAAGTGTGTTGAGAATGTAGCAGCGCTGAAGCTTTATATTTGGGATCATGAGGTGTGCCCCGATACACTTTTGTTCCCCTTGCATTAATTTTCATATTAAATAGCTCCTGCTTGTTAGGATCTAAGGTAATAACTTAGCTCATTCTTGAAATGTATCATGTATCAGTTGATCATTGTACAGCAATGTAAAGATAATTTGTTGTGCTACACATAAGTTACCTTTATCTTTAATATACCTACCAAATTTATTGAATTGGGGTTACAGACAAGCTGATTTGTAATGATTTGATGATTGTCTATATAACATGTTTTTCCAACCGAAAGGTTTTTTTTAATTTAACCAAGTCATCTTATTTATGGATTTAGGGAGACTGGTACCTTGGTTAGCTCAAATGAAACAGATTTATCTTACCTGAATGACCCCCTTGTTACCTAGAGAAAATATGGTCACCATTTTATGATCTATTGTAAATTTATTTATTCACTAATTGGGTCATTTTTGTGTTTTTTTATTGTCTTAGGCTCAGTCGAAACCATTTCGTATTTTGGGGCCCAACAAGCAGACACCATTATTTCCTCACTTGGTTTATTTTAGGCTTTATACTTGTTGCCATGAAGCAACCATTGAAGATGTGATTAGCTTGCTTGAAAATTCTCCGGTATTGAACTGGTTTAAAATGGAACACAAGGTACCTTAACCTCATCTGTTATACTGGCAATTTCTTTAGAAAGTCGATATAGTTTTTTTTTTCTTTTATCTTTGACTGCTTTGTTCAATTGATTTATTTGATCCTGACAATTTGAATTCTGAAACTTTCATGAAGGATCCATATATATTTGTAAATCTAGAGAAGAAGAAGACATATTGGCGATCCAAGCTACCTCGAAATTCTGAAGGCAATTTCCAGCATGCTTGTTTCACTGGTCTCCATACGAGAGATGAGAAGAGTCGGGTTATTAATGTGCTTTCTAGAAGGCTTACTTCTAAGAAGCGCAGAAGATGAAAACCGGATATTTGGAGACTTAAATTTTCTGTCAACAGTTATACCGAGTTCTGTAGTTGTTTTATTTTGGCTCGTAGTACTCGACATAGACTAATTTTCAAAGAATCGGCTAAATCTAGACATGCACTTAAATAAAAAGTGTGCTTTGTGTAGTGTAAGCCTAAAAAGTTGGGTAATCTCTCTCGCCAACCCGCTTGACCCGCTCCCAAACACGTCTGATGTGGACAGTTTGAATGCATAAAAGGCTAAAAGCGCCTCAGGTGAAATAAAAGCAGGGATCTAACGCATCTCAAAATGAATTTTATCCAGTGCGTGGGAGAGCGTATGATGACAATGAATGTAATATTACAAACTATTAAATAAAAGAGCTCCGCTGAATCAAGATTAGAAATTGTAAACCCCAAGCAAAATATATAATTATATATCGAGCAAGACATTTTTTGTAATTATTTCCGAACCTCCCACTATGAAAATAATCCAGTGGGGAAATTAGTTCTTTTACTTCAAAAGAATATATAAAATAGTAATGTTGAGTTAAGGAAATCAAACTTAACATAAGAGATTATTCTTCGAAATTATTCTTTTTAAAAACAATTGTCAAGGACGAGCCTTCTAAACCCAACCATCTCCTCCCACCATCAATAAAAAGACCCACATTTCGACACGCAGACCTACACAATTTGCAAACTTTAGGACAGAAAACAAGTTCGTAGCCTCCAGTCGTATGTTTTTCTATTATAAATTGATTGTTACTATGTCTAGCATCTTCTCTAAGATCGCCAGCCACTATATGCCTCCTACCATTAGCTCCTTGATCTGTATCTCCAATTTTCCACATCATCGGCTCCAAACAAGTAGCACAGGATACAAATTGGACGTGAACGTTGCTTGATACCGTGACAGCTTGTTCGGCCGGATGGTTATTTGTGATGGGGATAATAGTAACCGGGCCGTCATTGCTGAGTAAAGAATCATCTTGTGCTACGAATAGATGCCAAGAGGTGTTGTGTTGTGTGAAGACTACACCGCCTCTGGGTCGACTATAATTGAATGGAATAATGTAGTACTCCTCTCCTGATATCAAAACTTCTCCTTTGGTATCATAAACCGGTTCTGCTGCTTTCCAGGCTTTGGAATGAAGTAAAATGAATAAGATGGATGGAAGAATAACAAGTAGATGGAGCTTCATTGTTATGCATGTGCTAGCCATTTGTTCGGAGATAATTGAATTTGAATTTTCACTTATATTGAGATTTGAGAAGAAAATCATGCAAGAAATGGGGAGGAAGTTAAAGAGGAGAATAAATAGCCGCATAAGCAGTTGACCGCCGCTATCAATAATTCAAGGTTTTCATGCGTCGTGGGTCCCTGTAGCTGTAGGCAGCGATCAAGCTACAAGCTACAAATGTGTCCGTGCATCAGTCATCAGTCATCAGTCATCAGTCATCACCATAAAAATGGGTCTCCAGCTGGAAAGATGATGCGTCCAATAGGATCGATGAACAACACATGACTGTGCTGCACTGACTGCGGGTGACTCCAATGTGATCCATGAACAACACACTGCGCTGCACGAGTGCGAGGGTGTGCACGGATGAGGATTCAAGATTTTTTTTGGGAGTGGCTTCAAATAATACATATTTAAAAAAAATTTTAAATATCAAATTATAAGCATATATTTTTTTACATTTTTTTTCAATCGTACATTTAAATTTTGAATTTTTTTTTCCAGAGTGGATTAGCTGTGAGTTAACGGATATGATATAGGTACGGCGATACGGTAATTTAAAAAATCCTTAGATACGGATGCAGTTATATATATATTAAATTTTAATTAAAATATTTATTAAGAATATTAGAATTTAATATAGAACTTAATAAAATTTAATAGCGTGTCTTGTCTTGGGTTCGAACCTCCTTCATGCTTCATGTTTCACTCATTTTTCTAGCGATATAAAAAAGTTATCATCAGTTTTACAAGACATGATTGTTACATGGAGTTTCGAAATGTATCGAGACATATTGGAAATCGAATTCGTCGGTCAAAGTGAATAAAATAATCAAATATGCCAATCTTGATATTGCACGTCACAGATATGTCACATGACTTATCAAATACAAATCTCAAAAAGTACTGAATATCCGATACAGTACGACAAAGTAAAATATTGTGCTATTGTCAAAACAAATACAACATTTCTAATACTGATAGGCGGGTCCCAAGTAAATTATATGTTTGTCGCATTTAATGCATTTAAGACTGATGCGCCATTATTTTTTCCCTTTATTTCATTGTCTGTTCCTTAGGGTCTGTTCCAGCGCCCTAAATCAGAAGGGGAGGTTAAGGAAGGGGAGGTGAAATCATCGATTTTCTTGCTCCAGCGACTTCGTGAGCTGAAGGAAGGAACGAGACCTAGGTTACGTTGTTCCATCCAGAGTAGCGATTTCGATCCCCCTCAAATCAGGATGTAGACGAGGTTACGAGTCCTTCGTTTATTTTAACTAATACGAATGATAATGTAAAGTTAGAAATATTATTTGAACTAAATTCAAAGATTTTGAATCAAAGTTCAAGCAAAAAAAAAAAATTCGCAATACTCTTACAGTCGCAAAAAGTCTCCACCATTTCCGTCGCCAGTGTCGATCGCCTGTCACCTGCCCGATCATCTCATCGCGAGTTCGCTTAGGATTGGTCAGATTTTTTTTGTTAGTTGAAGTGTACACGAGTTTGAACATAACATTGAATTTGAACGCATGACCAAATATTGTAGCTAGTGGATCGGTGCAATTTAAAATTGCACAAGTGTACACGAGTTGCAAGGAAACAAACATTGGATTCTATTGCAAAAGAAGATTACAAACAAACATTGGGTTCTATTGCAAGGAAACAAACAAAATATTGGTTATCTGATCACTTTGATAGTTTTATTCTACAAGATGAACTTCAATGTTAATTGTGAGTAAAATGGGAACATTATAATTTTACCTGACATTTAGTTATTATTAGTTGCTTCATTTTAAGTACTGGAATTTTGCTCTTTTCAATTTGCCTAAACTAATAAATTTCCACAACTATTGCTTGTGAATTTATATCTTACATATCAGAAACTGATAATTGTTTATTGGGAAATTTGTTTAAATGCCACTTATAAGAGGGCAATTGTCGAAATGTAATTCAATAACGGAAAATTATCTAAATGCAACTCAATAACAGAAAATTGTCTAAATTTCAAATCAGTTAGTCTAAATGTCATTATCTTTATTTTAATAAAATTCAAAAATAAAGAAATAAAAATATACTCTAAATATCCTTCACCTCTTCCCCTTCATCTCTTCTCTAGCTCTTCACAATTGGAGTCTCCAGTGAACATGGAGCTTGCCGCCAGTGACAGATTATATTTGCAACAAATAAATTGTGACTGGGCATCAGTTCCCTTTACTTCAATTCGAGTTTTCCCCAATTTCCACGAAGATCAGACAATTCGAGTTTTCCTCAATTTCCCCAATTACCAGTACATGTCTGGATTTACGGCCCGCTGGAAGTACTATTTCATGTGGTCCATCTCTGAGGCCTCAGTCATTATATCGGGTTTTAGATTCACAGGCTGGTCAGACTCTTCACCTCCAAAACCCAATGGGACCGTGCCAAAAATGTGGATATATTTGGTGCTGAGCTTGCCAAGACTCTGTACATCGGCCACTTGTATGGAATATTCAAGTCAGTACTTGGCTACACCATTTTAAGTTTTTTATTCAGTTGATCATTAGTTGCTCGTTTTACATATATTGGACAATGTGATGAGAAATTATGTGCTACTGCAGATGTGTATGAAAGGCCGGTTAAGAAGGGTAAGAAAGAAAGCTTCCTTAAGCTACTAGTTACTCAAACAGAGTTCTATCTGGCATGTAAGTTGTGCTAAGAATTTTTACTGTGAGCTAACTTATTTTTTTTACTAAACTGCAGGGTTTGTACTCAAGAGTACATAATATTCTCCGTCCAATCAGCATTGATGATTCCTGGCTCAAAAGATACTTTATTTGTCTCATCGATCGTACTTCTAGCGAGTATTCGTGCAAATCTGTTAGTCTCAATGGTTTAATTTTTTTTCTTAATTTGTTGTTGCTTTGGATAGTCATATACATGTGGCAGCAGGCAGTTCTGCCAATAATGTTGTACTTCCAAATCTGTTAGCCTTACTCAATTTCATGGTTCTGGAAATTGGCCGATTCCGATCTGAGTCGGCCGTGTCCGAGCTGAGTTTAACCCAATTCTAACGCATGTGCGAGTTTTATCCGATGACTCGCATGAACATTGTTGAGTCAACTGATTTCTGCCGATTTCCGAGTCAGCCGATTCTTGGCTGATTCCTGACCGAGTCGGCCGAGTTTTATAGAGAAGAGAAGAGGTCGGCCGACCAAGATGAAGAGAAGAGAAGAGATCGGTCGGCTGTGCAGTGGGAGCTGAGTCAAAGGGAGCCGAATTGCCGATCTGATTCTTCTGATTTCGAGCCGAGTTGGCCGAGTCAACTTGGCCTGATAAAACTCGGATTCCGCTTCTAATTCCGAATTTAAGAACCCTACTCAATTTCTTGTACACATTTAGCCAAAAGTAATGAATTTAGAACTTAGGCTGTACAAACTGATATGAGGAATAGCCGTAGCAACATAAAGCATGAATCCCGGTTTAGTTAACCCGGTGTATTCATTGAACCATTGTGCAAAGTATACCTCTTTTTATGCATGTAGGATAACATCCTATTATTTTATTATTCTTCATTATTTTATTAACATACAAAGCTTTCGCAGAGTAGGATCTCTGCTACGGCACATTATTTTCTTAACATAAAACTTGGAAATTAAAGAAAAAAGACACTAATTTTCTGAATCCACTCTCTTGAACACAACAGGGAAACGCCGACCACCAAGTCCCAGCAGCCTCTTCCCATCCTCACTGAATACACCGACATCCCCACACTCAACTTTACATGTTTCACACACACTTGGACAGAAGACGAGCAGGTAGTCATTATCTTCCCATTTCTCGATCTTGAACCAATTACTCACCGTCTCCGGTCCCGGATTCCCGGTAAGCCCCTTAAGTATTATATGTTGCCTATGATCAGTTTCTTCGGCATTTCCCAGTTGCCATGCGGTCCCCTGCATGCAGGTTGTCGCAATCACAAACTCTATGTTAATATCGGTGGAGAGATGAATAGTTGTGTCCTTTGGATTTGCCGGATGGAATGTCAAGGGCTGGCCACGTTCGACGTCGTTATTTTCTTGAACTACATAGAGTGGGCACATTTCATAATTATGTTGAGTTACGGTTAGGCCGCCGCCTAAGCCATGGGATACTGGGAGAATGTAGTACTCCTCTCCAGGGATTAAAGCATGGCCGTCGGTGTCATACACCAAGCCTGAAGCGGCAGCATTGGATGCCAAAGACAAGAATAGGGTTACAAGAAAAGAGACTGCAGGAAGGAGTTGGAACTTCATTTCTCTAGTTTAATTTCTCACGCAATGCTACTTTCATTAAATGGTATAGTCTTGCTTGGTATTTATAACTAAAAGAATTTCTGTACAAGCACGAGTACGAATTGGAAGCGGAAGTTTGGATAAAAAAGTCAAGTGTTATCCATTTGTATCCTAATAATCCATCCATCCTATTCATTCGTATCGATCGTAACCAACGTGGAAGTGGTCAAGTGGGAAATTTGATAAGAGATCAACTGCATGTACCAATCATGTACAATTAATATACATGATGCATTGATGTATGCGCTGATATAATGCTTTGACAACTTGCTTTGACTAACTATTTATTTTTCAAAAAAATTCCACACCGAAGTTTGAATAATTGTTGTCGTATCTTTTTGCAGTACTGAAATTTTCAACAATAGTACATTAAAAAACTAATACAAAACAAGTGAACAATATAATTTATATCAGTATCAAATGATAACAAAATAGTTAACAAAAACAACATATCTAAAATAAAACAACGTATCATTTACACTTGGTTATCATTTTCTAGCTAAAATGCGATCAAAACAAAATAAGAAAATTAATGGAAGACTCGCTCGGATTATAAAAATACATAAACAAAATTACTCTGTAATAAAAATGAAACAATAAACGATTCTTCTTCTTCAAAGTTTTAAAGGTTCAGTTACCGAGAGAACAAAGGTAGATGAGAAATGAGAACAACGTAGCTGCCATCCATTTCGTAGTCACTTGCAACCGCTCCATCATATCATGTATAAATCATAGATTTGGATCATTGAAAACATTCGTCATACTAATGTAGTCTTGAAGACCAAATTTTATATTTTTTGAAACTTTTTATTATTTTATCGGAAGGGTTGAAAATTGAATGTTTGTAAATCGTTAGATAAATAAATTTTCAATCCATCCGATGAAATAGTAAAAAAATTTCAAAAAATGTAAAATTTGGTTTTCAAGTCTATATTAATATGGAGAATGTATTCAACGATCCGGATCAGTCATTTACATTTGCTACCATGAACCGATTGCGAGCGGTTGAAAGTTTAGCGACTACAAATCCCTCCTCATATATATATATATATATATAAGTGCAATCGTTTTCACAATAGTCTAACTATATATATATATATAGAGTTTAGCTAATGTGATTCCATAAGCATTTCAGATGAAACGCTTACGGGTCAAATTTTAAAATTTAACGTTCGAAATGTTGATTTAAATAATTCAATAATTTGTTTGTATCATAATCTTGTAGAATACTAATTTTTTTTTTAATTTTTAAAATTTTCTAACTATGTCTAATAATTTTTTAAAGTAAGTATACTTATTATATTATTTTTGCTTTTTATGTAACTCCACGAAAACTATATGATAAATATGGTTATACAACTACAATTTAAGTTAAATTTATATGATACATAGTAACAAAATACAATAGCGATGTTCAGTCCACAGTAACAAAATATTGGACAATGATATATTTAGATTTGTTGCAATTTAACCCCAAACAGTCAGCCCGTAAAAAGAATGACTGTCTGCCCGTTCCCACTCTTGTCATGTCAATAATCATTAATCATCTTAGAAGCAGATCACGGAGTTCATATCACGACCATATTCTGATATTCATTCATTTTATGAGATAATATGTCTTTATTATCCCAACCCTTGTGAAAGGTTCGGTCTTAATATCTTGATCTTGTTATTTTAATTTTTTTTCTTTTTATATTTTTGGTCTCTCGCCGTATTTGAATTGGCTATTGACCCGCAGTTCGTCCACCGAAGCACCTATCTCAAGAAAAAAGATCAGACAGTGGGTTCTATTTAAACACGCACGTGCCATTGACAAATCACTAAGAGATTTACTTTATTTTTAAATTATGGATCTTGATTCTCTTTATTGAAATTCTGAATCTGTCTTTGTAGAGACTAACATTTTACTCTTTACTGTCCTTCACTAAGAGATTTACTAATATTTTACTCTTTACTATTCTTCACTATAGGAACGGGTCTAAAATTTCTATCAGAAAAATGCAAGATCTATCATTTTTTTAGAGGTAAAATGATGCATATTTTTAATATACATGGTTATTTTGCAAAATAAATTGACAAATCGTATAAATACACGAGCTTCTTTTGCAAAAAAATCCAAGGGTGGCGGCATTTCATAAAGATAATTATAATTATTCGTGAAACTTTTAGTATTAGTAGTTATTTTCAAGTTTCCTTTTTCAAAATAAAATATCTAAAAAATAAATAAAAAAGTACAATGAAGTATTCATTTTTCATATCATTTAAATTCACCAACTTAACTATGTTTAAGATACCAAAAAATTATTCTGTATCCTATCAGAAATAATTTTTCCGACGTTCTAACTGATTGAATGGGATAGAATGGTGTTTAAGTAGTATGAGTCTTCGTGAGTGCAAGCGAATAACAAAATTCCGTATGAGCTTTGGACATGCTGCAAGCCTAGTTTAAAGTACTCTCGGGTTTGGGATGTCCAGCTGAAGCAAGACCTTATAAGTCTAATAAAAAAAGCTGGACGAAAGGTGCGAACGAAGCGAACTCTTCCTTCCACCGCTATGAAAGAAAAGTATGCATTTTTCCTGGGAAATAAAATCCCTCCCTCATATTCCACGCCTTGCTATCTTCTGCTGAAAAAGAAACAAGAAATCAATCCTGCCCCTTTGGCCTCACTTGGCTCCGCCCTTGCTTCACTACAGGATAAAAAAAAAAATTAGCGCTCCGCTCCACTCGCTAATAACTTTCTGCTAGTGCTCTGCTCCCCCTACAAGTCTTTATATTAGAACTTTGTTGTAGTTTATCAATTTTATTGTTTTTTTTTCTAATATAAAAACTTGCAGGTTGTAATATAAAGACTTGAATATTCTAATATATATTTGCTTGTTCTCATATAGAGACTTGCAAATTTCAATATTAAAAGGTTCAAAATATTTGATACTTGCATGTTTCAATATAAAAACTTATTTGTTATAATATAAAGATTTGTATATTATAATATAAAAACTTACAAATTCTATTATAGAGACTTGCATGTTTTAATACTGATACTTGCAGTTTCTAAGTCCACGCACATCATTACTCTTAGCAAATAACTTAGTTAAACACACATGGGTCATGCATTTTTCTGTCACAGAAAATAGTGAAGTATTAAAAAGTTGTACATCAATCACAAATAAATTTATATTTGATGGATAAGATAAAGTACTCATTTATGATTAATATAATTTTGAAATTTACGTGCAAATTTCGAAATTATTAAACATTAAATGTGTACTTCATCTTACCATACCAAGTACTCCGAATACGGATTCACCGGGCACAAAGCATTTATTTACTGCATAAAATATGCATGGATATATAAAAATAGTAAATGGGACACGCAACTCGGAAGAGTACTCCCATAATGAATTGAGTGTGGGCTTACAGTACTTGTCTCGGAAGGTGGGCTTGTTTGCCATTAGTGCAAATTCTAGTATGTGATGTATATCTACTCTCCAGTAGTTCATGAGTACTACATCTTGCTTGGGTCGGTTCTTTATTCATATCGACCGTGTAGGACCGTCAACAAATTGCATTTTGAAAGTTTTGTATTTCGTTTCGTCGTGACATAATGTTAAACGTAAAAGATTTTGTTGCGTTTGTTAAACAAAACGTAAGACATAAATGATTTGTTACGTTTAGTTAAACATAGTGTAAACGCAAGTGACTTGTTACGTTTCGGTTTAAACGTTTCTTACGTCATGTTTATATAAAGTATATAAAATCATATAAAATCATGCTTATATAAGTTAGTAAATCATGCTTATTCGCATTCCTTATGCGTTACGTGTTCTGGAAAGTTTTAAACAATAAAATATTTAAAATATCGATCTTTTGGAAGAATACACTTACAATATAGTAATTAAACAATGTTGACAAAGTGCCTTATAGACTTATAATATCTTTATAGTGCCTTTTAGACCACCTATAGCACCTTTTCGTTTTCTCTCATTTTTTTGTAGAATACGTCGCGTCTCCTTCTTAGTCTCGATTTCTCCTATCGTCTCGATCGAAACTCGTAAGGTAATTTCATCTTTCCTTTCTTTTAAGCTTTATCTTAGTTCATTATTAGTTATTAATTCAAAATAATTTCAATGTTCGATGTTCATTAGTCTAAAATAATTTTAACACAACATTCAATGTTCATTATTAGTTATTAGTTCAAAATTGAAAAAGATTGCTTTGAAATTAGTCCAAAATTAGTTGACTAATCAAATTTGGAATGATTGCACTCTCAATATGTTCATGGATCGCTTTCATTATTCAGTTAAATTTAGATTTTTCTGAAGGTTGTGTGTTTTGAAAGTTATCTTTTTTATAACGAATTTATGAATTGTTTATGATTTTAAATGTTATTATACATTTATGTTCCTTGAGATTGATATGTTATATCTTTAGAAGCATTCAAGAAGATGCTCATGGTCTTGAACCATAGAACTTTTTAGATGAAAACATATAATCATAAATATGTTCACAATCGTGGTAATTAAAGGGAACATTATTTACCATGAAGGTTGTCATGTCAATTGAAAGTACATTGTAGTTCTATAAATGTTGATAAGTGATTATCATTTAATGACATGAGTATATAAAATGGTGATTCTTTATATACTGAACATGACCTAACTAGATGGAGCATTATATGGATTAGTTTTGTGCCATTAATGTTTCCAATGTGTCTTTGAATCTTATATATGAGACATGTAAGTTTTTCACATGAGAAGTATATAATGTGATTACTATTAAAGTCCATTCAAATGATTGGAATAATATAGTAATTCGTTATGTACAACTTGTGCGGGAGAAATTTATATGTCAATATTATTATTGTCCCTCAATTATTTGAGTTATGATATTACTGGGCCCCTTGGTAAAGTGAAATTATATTGCATGCAATATAACTGATGTAGTTATACTTATAATTCACTTGAGAGACCAAGAAAATAATATAATGCAAAAATGACACGATCATATTTTGCATATTATTTAAAATATCATGAGACAAGGATAGACACGAATTAAGTGGATCAAGCACGTAACGACTATGTTGTTTGGGAGACTATAATGTAGTGATAGAACCTCTTATAGTCCATAATATAAAGTATTTTATATTATATCCCAAGATGACGTAGATCATCTGTAAGGTCACACCAACTGAACAAAAACAACAAGTATTTTACATTTTGAATGATGTATTTAATCTCATAATGTATGAGTTAAAATGCATGTGATAAAATGTTAAAGTAATATGTCATGTAAAATGACATGCTTAGATCATAAAATAAATTTATGAGAATATATGTGAATATTATTTTGTATAATGTTTGAGAGCATTATAAGAATAATAAATTAATTCATATTAGAATAATATAGTAATATTATTTACTCATAAATTAAATCCTTGCAAAATATGATTAGGGAATAACAAGAGAGTAATCATAGCCATTTGTGTAAATAATTAACACAAGTGTTGCCCTAGGGCTTCGCTATATAAAGAGGTATGTTTGAGATGAAAAATGACTTTTTCTCTCTCTTCCCACAATGGAATGAATAGTAACCCATTTTTCTCCTCTCTTGTGTGTAGAAAGAAAAAAACTCCATTGTTCTTCTTTCTCTTCTCTTGCAAGGTTTAGCCACCAAATGAAATAGCTTGTTCATTGAAGATTGAAGATCTAGGTGGTTGGATCTAAGCTCTAACCTCTACATCCATCTATCTAAGGATGCTTTAGGTTGTTGTTTAGGTTCAAGGTGAACCAAGAGACAAGGGTGCTTCCATGACCGAAGAAGGAAGACGACGGTTTCCAAGAGACCTAGAAGAGGAATCGACTCATCTCTACGAAGAGATTTGACAATCTCTTTAGGTATAATCTTTTATCCACTCTTGTGCAAGAAATAAATGTTTTATTTTCTGTTTTGTTGATGCACAAGAGGTGTTCGATGAAATGTCATAGTATAATCTTGCTTGCAATTGTTATATAAATAAGATCATTTGTGTATTGAGTTAAATAGAGGCAAAAAATTTTAATTTTCGTCCTCTTGAACTTACACATGAAATCCCAACAGTGGTATCAGAGCATAGGCTTATTTTATAGCAATTAGACTATTTAATTAGTGCTAAATTAAGTGCACAAGTGTTTAGTTACTTATCTCTCAAGTTTTTGTTCATAAATCTGTCCCTTTTGGGTTCTTAAGACATTTAATCACTTTGGTATAATGTTATAATAATAACAATAAATATTATAATAATATATTAATAATAATATAATAATATAATAATATTATAATAATAATATAATAATAACAATAAATATTATAATAATATATTAATAATAATATAATAATATAATAATATTATAATAATAATATAATAATAACAATAAATATTATAATAATATATTAATAACACTAATGAATAATAATAATAGTAAACTGGCTATTAAAATATACTAATACTAAATCGAAGTCTATTCCACAATTGCTAAACCGGCTATACCACCCTAGCTAAAACCAACTCTATTCCAAAATACTAAACCGTGTTTGGCACTTTCAATTTCTGAAATAGCAAATCTATTCCAAAGAATAGGCTATTCCTTGGAGTGCCAAACGGACCCTAAGATATTTACTAACATTTTACTCTTTACTATCCTTCACTACAGGAACGGGTCCAAAATTTCTGTCAGAAAGAGGCAAGATCTATCGTTTTTTTCCAAGAGGTAAAATGATGCATATTTTTAATATGCATGGTTATTTTGCAAAACAAATTGACAAATCGCATAAATACACGAGTTTCTTTTGCAAAAAAATTCCAGGGGTGGCGGCATTTCATAAAGATAATTATTTGTGAAACTTTTAGTATTAGTAGTTTATTTTCAAGTTTCCTTTTTCAAAATAAAATATCTAAAAAATAAATAAAAAAAGTACAATGAAGTATTCATTTTTCATATCATTTAAATTCACCAACTTAACTATGTTTAAGATACCAAAAAATTATTCTGTATCCTATCAGAAATAATTTTTCCGACGTTCTAACTGATTGAATGAGATAGAATGGTGTTTAAGTAGTATGAGTCTTCGTGAGTGCAAGCGAATAACAAAATTCCGTATGAGCTTTGGACATGCCGCAAGCCTAGTTTAAAGTACTCTCGGGTTTGGGATGTCCAGCTGAAGCAAGACCTTATAAGTCTAATAAAAAAAGCTGGACGAAAGGTGCGAACGAAGCGAACTCTTCCTTCCACCGCTATGAAAGAAAAGTATGCATTTTTCCTGGGAAATAAAATCCCTCCCTCATATTCCACGCCTTGCTATCTTCTGCTGAAAAAGAAACAAGAAATCAATCCTGCCCCTTTGGCCTCACTTGGCTCCGCCCTTGCTTCACTACAGGATAAAAAAAAAAAATTAGCGCTCCGCTCCGCTCGCTAATAACTTTCTGCTAGTGCTCTGCTCCCCCTACAAGTCTTTATATTAGAATTTTGTTGTAGTTTATCAATTTTATTGTTATTTTTTTCTAATATATAAACTTGCAGGTTGTAATATAAAGACTTGAATATTCTAATATATATTTGCTTGTTCTCATATAGAGACTTGCAAATTCCAATATTAATAGGTTCAAAATATTTGATAATATAAAGATTTGTATATTATAATATAAAAAATTACAAATTCTATTATAGAGACTTGCATGTTTTAATACTGATACTTGCAGTTTCTAAGTCCACGCACATCATTACTCTTAGCAAAGAACTTAGTTAAACACACATGGGTCATGCATTTTTCTGTCACAGAAAATAGTGAAGTATTAAAAAGTTGTACATCAATCACAAACAAATTTATATTTGATGGGATACTTAGTAAGGTGAAGTACTCATTTATGATTCATATAATTTTGAAATTTACGTGCAAATTTCGAAATTATTAAACATAAATGTGTATTTCATCTTATCAAGTACTCTGAATACGGATTCACCGGGCACAAAGCATTTATTTACTGCATAAAATATGCATGGATATATAAAAATAGTAAATGGGACACGCAACTCGGAAGAGTACTCCCATAATGAATTGAGTGTGGGCTTACAATACTTGTTTCGGAAGGTGGGCTTGTTTGCCATTAGTGCAAATTCTAGTATGTGATGTATATCTACTCTCCAGTAGTTCAGTACTACATCTTGCTTGGGTCGGTTCTTTATTCATATCGATCGTAGGACTGTGAACGAATTGCATTTTGAAAGTTTTGTATTTCGTTTCGTCGTGACGTAATGTTAAACGTAAGAGATTTTTTTTGCGTTTGTTAAACGAAACGTAAGACACAAATGATTTGTTACGTTTAGTTAAACACAATGTAAACGCAAGTGACTCGTTACGTTTCGGTTTAAACGTTTCTTACGTCATGTTTATATAAAATCATATAAAATCATGCTTATATAAGTTAGTAAATCATGCTTATTTGCATTCCTTATGCGTTACGTGTTCTGAAAAGTTTTAAACAATAAAATATTTAAAATATCGATCTTTCGGAAGAATACACTTACAAGATAGTAATTAAACAATGTTGACAGAGTGCCTTTTAAACTTATATTGTCTTTATAGTGCCTTTTAGACCTATAGCACCTTTTCGTTTTCTCTCATTTTTTGTAGAATACGTCGCATCTCCTTCGTAATGTCGATTTCTCCTCTCGTCTCGATCGAAACTCGTAAGATAATTTCATCTTTCCTTTCTTTTAAGCTTTCTTTTAGTTCATTATTAGTTATTAATTCAAAATAATTTCAATGTTCAATGTTCATTAGTCTAAAATAATTTTAACACAACATTCAATGTTCATTATTAGTTATTAGTTCAAAATTGAAAAAGATTGCTTTGCAAATAGTCCAAAATTAGTTGACTAATCAAATTTGGAATGATTGCACTCTCAATATGTTCATGGATCGCTTTCATTATTCAGTTAAATTTAGATTTTTCGTGTTAGAGTTTAGAGTATAATCACTTATGAGTTGGTTAAGGATTTAGAGTTAGGGTAGAATCACTTACATTCACTTAATCACTGTTATATTATGGACTACTTGTAGTAATTTTTTAACTGGTCACATTCGGTGTTTTTTAGTAATAGATGGACGAGTTAGAGAAAGCGAGAAGAATGGTCCAGATACTTCTAGATGAGTTTCATCCCTTCAATCTTGTCTTCCCTGATCTCCAGATTGTGGTCAAGGACCTGAACGAGTTATTATCATCTAGGCTTGCTGCACCTGCCCAATCTCTCTAGCCTGCCCAAGTCAAGGACCTCAAGGGAAAAGGTCCAGCCGCAGAGAACAACAAGAAGTGGAAGAGGTGCAGGTGCAAGGGCAAGGAGAAAAATATGTTGAAGGTGGAATGGAGGGATGAACTGTGGGACTCTTCATTTGACTCATGTGACTCTCCTCCATCTAATAGTAAGAACTAACGATTAAGAATTTTCTTTCTCAATCAGAAATACAATTTCTTTATCAATAAAACTTGCTTTATTTATTTCAACCTCATGTTCAATAGATTGGGATGCGTTGGAGGCGGAGAATGATGATTGGGATAGTTAAGATGATATCTTTGAATGAGAGAAGCCATAGAAGTGGGGTCGAAGTTCTAACTAAGGACTTCTGTATATCTGTATAGGGTTTTATTCCTGTTTTTTTATTTTGTTTGTATAGGGTTACACTTTATAGGAGGTTTTTTCTTGTAACTTTTGTAAGAATATATGCTAGAAGTAGATGTTAATACACAAGACTAAGGTCAATTCTATGTGCAGAAGCGATTTCAATTCAATTTAAATCTTTTAGACCTTAATAACCTAGCCAAGCAATAGAGCAAGCAATTTCAAGAACTAATTGAGCAAATTATAAGAATTAAGATCAAAGTGCTAGAGAGAGAGAGAAAGAACAATCAAGAACAAGTGAACACGCTATGTAATGTGGTTCGTCCTATCAAAAGAAATTAGGCCTATGTCCACAGGTCTTTCGAAATAAATCTTCTTTCCGGGTCGTTTCATTATAATCAAGTATCTTTTACAAAGAGGCGGAGTCGATCTTTGACTTCTTCTAACACAAGTAAGTCAATCTTCTTCTCTTAAATCGATGCACGTGACAACACCTCAATACACCGCAAAAATATCTGATTTACTACACAATCAAGGACATGGATGCATCACTTGACAACACAAATGTGGTGCATTAAAGACTAAACAATTAGCTAAGGTTTATGTTCTCGAATAGACAATAAGAGAATAATAGCTATCATGATTGCTCTCAAGATTAGATAGCTGGAGGAGACTTGATTCAGGCTCTCTTTTGTGCTCAATTACTGTTGGGAAGCTTGCACGAGTGTTTTTAATTAATCTCCCGGTTCGTTTCTGCATCACTTATATAGGCTGAGCACTTCTTGGGATCTTGGATCTGTGATAATACACCATAGCATTACAGGATCCCCCATAACGAGCGGAGAAGGCATTATAATGCCTTGAGCATATTCCTTCTTTGCCCTTCTGCTACTAACTTGGGATTTTGATGGCAACTCGTTGTGACGCCTTGCTGGAGCGTTACAGTAACGCTTGTCTGGAAAATCCATCATTTGCTCCTTTTCTCTCCTCCTGAGGCATTATGATGTCTTGGGCACACGTTATATTGATACAGACTCCATGATTGCAGATCCCTTACAAAAGCACTACCATCCAAGAAGTTTCATGAGCATGTTGCTCATATGAGAATAGTACCTATGTTAGGATAGCTTAGGAAAAATGTTAGAGTTTGTTTTTATTTTTGAAGTTTCATGCCATGTAATTTGTAACAAGTTATGATATATGCAAATTATATTTTGAATCTCATTGCGTTCTTTCATTAAAGTTTTTTTGACCTCAATAAAATAAAGAAATAAGGGTGACCCGTTCGGAAATAGGCACGTAAAATCACACTCTCGTGTAATTTCTGAACTATATGACCAAAGTCAAATTCATGTCATTCAGAAGTGTTTGGTATTGTGATTTACATCGATAAAGCCGCAAAGAAAATATGGTGATTATAGTTTAAGTCCCTTACTGGTATAACTCGTGGACCGAATTGTTTAAGAGATATGAAAAGAAAGACAAAAAAATTAAATTGATCTGGCCAGATTCAAGACATATATAATCAAATAGACTATACTTGTCCATGTGGGAGATTGTTGAAATTGGGAAGTCAATTTCAATAAATTAAGTTTGGACTACGTGTTATATGATTACTACATGTTATGTACTGTCACTAATATTATGAGAAGTAATATATGGAGATGCCGTAATTGTGATTAATTCAATATTTAATGCATTATATGTATTTTACTAAGATTTTGGGTATGAATGCATATAGAATTAAAATAAATTGATTATAATTTTTAATGGACTGATTATGATCAATTAAACTATATATGGGTATTAGTGTAAAGTCAAAAATATTGTTTGAACCCAACTCAAATTGGATCAAAGCCCAAGCAAAACATCACAAACAAAGATCTATTGCAGTCGCAATAAGGTTCTTTGCGGTCGCAATACAGTAGGAGAGATTTGATAATAAATCTTCTAAGTTCAGCATGATTGATTGCGGCCGCAAGAGACTTGGTAGAAACTTGTAAAATCTGGAATTGCCAAGTCAATTGTGGCCGCAATGAGATTAATTGGGACAACAAGAGACCTACTGTAAAGCATGTTTTGGCTGCCTAGATTCACCGTTATCTTTCTGATTGAATATTCTAGCTTTTATACCAATGTTAAAACCCGTAGAATTTTGAACAATTTAGAACTCTAAATCAATAACAAAATTTTACGTGCAAGTAAATAAACTATTTAAAATGAATAAAATACTATAACAAAAAAATGTACCAAAATGAATTCTTAAAAAAAGACCAACATTTATAAACAAAGAAAGCACTAAGTAATCAACATTTTTGACACAATCAAAATTTTAATATAAATACGAGATAAGTAAATGACCTCCATACGAAATAAAAGTCTATATGGACTCATATATGCAAAGCAAACCTAAAAATAATGTCGATTAAATTTAAACACGAAGTTACAAATTTTCAACAAATTATTAAACCTATTTAACTAATTTACAAATTTTCAAATTGGAGATACGATGTGGAGCATTAGCGGTTTGGTGCTCCATGGAGCACCCTAGCCTATATATATATATATATATAAGTATTACATTTCTCTCCTTGAGTGATTAAGGTTGGTATCTCAGTTTTAGAGTGTGTGTACCATATGTGACGTATTGGAGCTATTTCGTATGGCAATTGAGGTCGAAGATTTTTATTTTATATTTTCTCTTTTGGTGAGGTAGGACACGGGAATACATTTTTGACCAAAAAAGTGTGAGCTATCTATTTGGTCGCTCATGCTTTTCAAGGCATGAGTGTGTGCTATCTATTTCTCTGTTTAGCCGATATTACAAGATCTCCTAATATTCGAAGGGCTTCCTCCTTTGGCTCTTAGTTAGTACAGAGGAAGTCTGGGGCTCCCGTTAATCTGCACTGAAATAAATAGTTAGGTTAAAAGTGCATTAATAAATTATCAAGTGTTGGCCTGGATCCCACCTTAGAGAAAAATATAAGCTCAAATATTAGACCTTAATCTGCACTGAGAATTTATTTCTCATGTTCCACGGTGGTTTGTGGGGTCCAGGTGAGGAGCACTTTTGTTGTTTCGAGGAGAGTGCTAGGATGGAGTTTCCTCGGTATCTTCGTTTTGATGACTGTCCTTTGTTCTTTTATTTTCTTTGTTAGGTGTAGTTTGTAGTATGTTAGCAAGGGTCGGTCCTATGTCCTTTGGTGGGATCGTCCTCTTTTGTATGTACTTTTATTTTTGTTGCTTCCGCTGTATATTTGTAAATAGTTGCTGGTATGAATAAAGCTAATTTTTGGATATATGTGTATTGTGTACTTATGTGTGTGATGTTCCTTTTTAATTATGATTAACTATCTCGTACAATATTTTATTATTTAAGGTAAGCCTTTCATATACTTATAAAATAAGTACACGTGGCGGGATTAACACTTGTAACCTGGGTACTAATTTTTGGGGTGTGACAACCAAATTCGTGGAAATGTTTACAGCTGTAAATATTAGAATTTGGAAAAGAATTGAAAATAATATAATTTCAAATATTTTGTGAATATTTGATAATTAATTTTGTATCTTTTTAAGATACACTTTCGTTCCTATAAAAGGATCCGGGTCTCCAAGCATTATGAGGAATTCAAACAGAAAAATCACAGTTATTAGGGCACATGTATTATGCATAACTACTCATACACTCCTCCATTAAGTGTTGGTAATCCGTTGAAGTGTTCGTGCTCATCGGAGAAAGGAAAGCACTCCTAGTCGCTTGGAAGGACTCGGGAAAGATCATCGTGAAGGACTTCTGCGACCATGCAACCACATCTCATGTTCATTAAGAATTGAAGAAATAAGACAACGAAAGAAGATGGAAAGTAAGTTTACTATACGCTTCCGCATAATTTTATTTCATACATGTCACACAGAGGAACTAATTGAATTGTTGCAATTGCTAGTTAGGGTTTTGATAACGTAATGGTTGTACCCTATTTGAATTGCACCAAATCAAAATGTCCAACATTGTATGCATGTGAATAGGTGCGAGCAAACTGGATTGATGCAAAATATGACATCGTTGCGCCTTATGGTCTCAACAAGAAGGCTAATAGCATCATATTATCTGAATAGTTTCTTGGGGTTTTTTTTGCCTCCTAATTTATTTCTTTGTTTGTTTGTCTGTGATATTGGCCTGATTTTGGAGATGTCTGGTATTTTGGTAGATTTGTTAAAAAATTCATCCATGAGAGCTTGATGCATGTTATCCCGCCTGGAAACATTCGCACTCCATTATTTGGGTACCTCAACGGAACCGATTCTTTACGTCGGTGCAACAACGATGAGAAATTGGCAAGACATCTTTTCTTGCTTTCAAAGCATGTATAGCATACATTCCAATCGAGATATTGATCTACAAGATTTCTTTATGTATTTTAATATATGAAGTATTTCTCTATGTATTTCTCTAAGTTATCACATTATCGATTATCATGTGACCTTCTTTTAGGTGACTTGCCTCTTTTTGATGTAAGTATTAATATGCAAGATTTAAAGAAGATCAAGAGTGATATTTTAGTCATTGACGAAAAAAGAATTGAAAACTAAAAAATATTTGCTATGGCGAGGTTCTTGAGATGTGTTTGTGTGATTGGAAATAAAGGCCGAGGGAGAGCTTCATCGGTAGAATCATCAAGTTAAAAATGATTCAAGAGAACATAGGAAGAAGATAAGTGGAGGAATGGTAACATGCATGCTAGATAGAAGATCTTGGAAAGCCTAAGCCAAAGAAAACTCGTGACAAACAATTCGAAGTCATTCAAGAAGCTGAGAACAAGACTCGGGACAAACAACCCAAGCTTGCTTAAGAAGCTACTCGATTTGACAGCTTGAGTAGACATGTGGCAAAAGTTAGAAATCTGACAGATAGGCCACCAAAATTCAGAAAAGCACATAAAATGCCAGGACTTTTGTACCGTGGCATTTAAAGACCTACAATAGGCTAGTTTAGTAGCTGTAGACTTCTGTATAAATGTAATGATTGTATCATTTACTATAAATAGGAGTAGATAGTAGAAGGAAATAAGAGAGAGAGAGAGAAACAACAATAATCGTTTTTGAGTTTAAGAAAACTGTTTTTTAGCAACCACTATCTCGATCCCATCTCCGATCTAAGTTATTATGTCTTAATTTCTACAAATATTTCCTCCGGTGAAGTGAGCTGAGCTCCACCTATTCTTAGTGAGTTGTGATAATATCAGAAGAATTGAGAGCACTACTACAAAAAGAGGCTTGACAATTCTCATTTTAAACCAGACAAAAAGTTAACACCGAATATTAATTGAACTTCGATTTTAAAGGTTTCAAATAATCAGAATGAGATCTTTAAAAGCGGACGCCATAAAGGGGCCAGTTTTAAAGGTTGTCTTTAAAAGCGAAGGTCTACAAGGATTCGCTTTAAAACCATTTTAAGCTAGAGCGTTATTAAACTTCGGTTTTAAAGGTTGACCTATAAAAGCGAACAATTAGAAAGGTGTGCCTGTAGAAATCTTTAAAAGCGAGGCTCTTAGGAGGTCCGATTTAAAAGGTTAAAACCGAAATTGCCCAATCCCAACGCGCCGTGTCGACCTTCTTCTCTCCCAACTAGCAACCGCCAGCGAAATTAATACCCCTCAGCAAGATGCAAACCATTAAAATGCATTTAAAGCTCTATTTTTATTTTTATTTTTTACACTATAAATTTTGCTACACTAATTATTCTCTTCTTCTCTCTTGATCATTAAACTTGATCTCCTCCATCTCCATTAAGGTAAATAATTTTTTTCATGAATTTTAATATTTAATTAATTTTTCCATATTTAATTTGCTATTAATGTGTATTTTTCTATTAAATTACAGCAATTTCATCTTCATCACCACCTCCTTCATTGCAAGTATTTGAAGGTAATTTTTTTTGTCAATATATACTTTTTTGGATTAAAATATTGTTTTTATTAATTTTAGATCAATGATGCATATATTTAATATGTAATTTTTCACTAATGCAACAATTAAATTGATCACCTCCGATCTTTGTCATCACCTGTAGCTTCTTAATCAATTATCAAGTTGAAGGTTAATTTTGATCATTTTACTTTTTTATTTAATTTGTTTTGTAGATCGAAATAATATCGCATATTTGGTAAGTAATTTGCATTGCATATAATTGAATTGAATACATATATATATACACTTATATGTTATATATATATGTAAGTATTGTTATATAGGACCAAAATATCGGAACAAAATTGATTTAGGTCGGTATCCGTTTGGGATTAATCCACTAGGGACTAATCTCAATAGTCTCCCGTATGAGACTGCTTTTTGAAAACTTTATCTCATTTAAGATTCGTGGACATATGATATTTGCAATCTGGTGTTTGTGAAGAATTCGATTCGGTATTTCCTCAATTATTCTCACGAATACGTGCGTACATGCAAATGTGCGTCGACGTATCCGGAGAACGAAGGGGAAATGCTGTCATATTTTTCGTAAACACTAGATTGCAACTATCGTATGGTCACTAATGAGACAAAGTGTTCAAAGAGTAGGTTAGGATGGCTGACCGACCTAAAACATTATGTGGAACTCTTGATAACCCTCATATACCCTATATTAAACATGAGACTAATTTATTTTCCAAAAGGATCGTCGTAGAGGACTTGGAGAATTTATGGAGTGTGCTGGGAAATATATGAAATTACGGGGTGAAAATACACTTCTCTGTCCCTGTTCGAAATGTCAGAACTTGGTTAGGAATAGGGAGATCGATGATGTTTAACTACATTTGATTAGGGATGAATTTATGAGATGCTGCACTCGATGAATATGGCATAAAGAGCACGTCGAAAGTTCAATAGAAGTAATCGGGACGAGTAAGATTGAAAATGTACTGGGTGAAAATGTTGACAATGCACTGGGTGAAAATGTTAAAAATGTACGAGATGGGTCGGGGATGATAAAAATGTAAAAATTACGGAAATGTAGATAATCCGCAATATACGAATAATACTATTCAATTGAATGAAATTATGAGTAATGTTGAAAATGATTGTGCTTACATTCTTGAAATTTTGGATAACTTGTTTCAACACGAATCTAATATATCGTTATTTTCCGATTGCACAAATTTTTCGAAAATATCCATTGCTTTCAAATTGTATAACCTGAAAGTCAAAAATGAATGGAGCAATAAAAATTTTACATCTTTACTCCAACTTTTAAGAGAAATGTTGCCAGCAAATAATGTGTTGCTGAGTTCAACTTACCATGTCAAGAAACTGTTATGTTTTTTGAGTATGGAGGAATAAAGAATTGATGCATGTCCGAATGACTATATACATTACAAGAAAGAGTACAATCACCTAGATAAATGTCTGACGTGTAATGTATTATGGTACAAATCGAGGGGCGATAAGAGGAACAACAACTTTGTATGGTACTCTTACTGGTTTCACATTTTTGTTGTCAACTTCAGTGACCTATCACTCGTAAATGCAATCTATCAGTTGAAATGAAAAGAATGCCCGCAATTGGACCTGCCGTGGTGTATAGACATAGATAACACTGAGAGGCTTTCAGCAGTCTTTCTCCTTTTTCAGTTGGAATTGATTGTGTGAAGAGTTTTCCGATGCTCAGCTTCCCCTTTACTGTCTCTGATAATTATGGGCCGACAGTTACTGCAAGATCAAGAAGTTTCTTCTTTAGAGTATTGCCTTCTCTTTTGTTATTCTGCGGACTCAAAATGGCACTGAGAGATGCGCATTCATTTATAAGATGATCTGAGCGAAAAGTTGATTATTCCTTATCAAACAAACAAACTGGTGTACATGTACAGTCATCAGCATCCTATCAGGACTAAAAGTAGGCATAAAGGGAAATTAAGAACTCTCCCAATTTCATGATGCTCCAAAGTTCTTTTTTAAATGTAACTGTCATATATCTTTGTTGTTCCGTGATGATAGGTTTGTATAATCCAAATTTTTCATGATAAGTAACAAAGGTGACTCAAGTTTGAGAAGAATATCTTTGTTCTTTGTGAAGAATCTTATGTGTCATGGGTCTGCTAGAGTGTTAGGCTCATGGCTGATGCATTAAAGACCAAACTGAAGTGTGATTCCACCTACTTTCCATTATATTACATTAATTTTGCAATTTTCTTTCTAACAACTGGAAAATGGATCTCTATTGGCACACATGCAGCACTTAGTCAGCCGTTCTCCTTTTTTGCTCGATAAAACATTTACAGCATGGGCTATGACTTGGAGAAACTACACGAGAGAAAATTTACAGCCGTTCTCTTTTTGATCCAAATGACTAGGCAAAGACAGCTTTTCCCAGACGGCCCGCTCAAAAATGAAGTCGACTAGATTCCTTATCTATCAAACAAAATACTGTTATCACATGCATCCGCTTACAGGATTTAGTGAGTCATAAAAGACTCAAAAAGTTGATTAGATCAAAGGCAATACAGTTATCACATGCATCCCCTTACAGTCCTCATTCCAACATACAGAATTATTTGATAACCAACTGTAACATATCATCTCTCTATTTGAGTTCAATTTAACCTGTTCTACAAGTACATATTCGTGTGCTTCACATAAGATACGTGTCAAAACCAGAACAATCAAAATTTTACCCTCAACATATTAAAATGTACATGCGGAAAATTTCATATGAGGACATTTTAACTTCCTCCTGAAGAATCAAGAATGCACACAGATGAGTGCTATTGTTCCCTGGATATAGTCGAGCACAGTGACTCAAAACAACTCTGGTAATTAATGAAACCCATGAACCAGAATTCAAATTCATCGACTGTTACTATTTGCACATACTTCTCTTCAGGGCTGATCAGATTCACACTCAGTGCTGTCTTGTTGATCTTACTCAGAGGAACCGACACCTTGTATGGGAGCTTGGCAACTTCTCCTTTTAAAGTCTTCAGTTTTAAGCACTTTTTGCTATGAAATGTGATCCTTTCTGAAGTAATAAATATTCTCCCTTTAATAGGGCCTGCTGTGGTGAAGAGAGAACACTTGTAGGTCTGTAATAATCTCTCTTCCATGTTTACTGTATTAAAAGATTTTCTGAAGAATCTTTCAACCCTTCCATCTTGAGATATTCTTTTTCTTAGACTCATATTCCACTTCACTGCAAAAAGAAAAACAAAATGATTAATTTAGTAAGCTGAATAATTTTTCCCTTCCGGAGAATGCTGATACAATTCTTGAGGGGAAAAGGTAATTAACTTAAAATTTGTTGTGATTTTACCTTTTCCTTGAGAGAGATTGCGGGAACTCTTCCGGGATTTTGTCTTCAAAATTTTTCTAGAATGCTTGGCTGCTTTGTTTGAATCAACTGGCTCACAAGCGGAGTTGTGTATGGTTGGCAACTGCTCTTCAGCATAAGTCTTACAAGAGCCAAGACCAATAAATTGGCAACCCGAAAAGTTCTTCATGCTTGTACTTGAAATGTGCAAACTTCTTTCTTTCACCTCTTTGAACTCGGAGCTTCACAACGTTGCGAGAGATGCTATTTGAGTAGTTGATCTGTAAGATGTATCAGGAAAAAAAGGTGATTGGTTATCTAAAAGTTCCATGGAATATTGTTGTGCCATTACAGCAGAAGTTGCACATTAGAATACAATGGAGGAAATTTGAATATCAAAATGATAGCGAAAAATTCATTTCAGGGCCCCAAACTTTCATTTGTAGATTCATAGGTTGCACCGAAGAAGATTTTTTTTCGATGTTTAGCTGGCAATTACCAGCCTTGCTAGAGGTTTGATACTGGAAAAACAGATCATCTCATGTCTTCAATCAGTTGTTAAGCAATAAATATGCCTATAGATAGTAAAATATTGAGCTGCTAGGTGTACGAGACGCAACGACCATTTTTCATGTACCAAATAAGTATGACATTAGCAAGCAATAAGCAACAATACTTCTTCTTTATTAGGTTATGTCATATGCCAAATTTATCTACTTTTCTAGAGGAAATTTAGGCAATGGGACCGGATGCTGATGCTGGGACAGATCAATCATATGTGTACATTAAAGGCTACATTTTGTCGATTAATATAAAAAAAACAATCACCTTATAAAATTGGTTAAGTACTCTGCTTTTGTAAAGTGCCTACTCAGCTCCTAGTCAGCCCTTGTTGAGCAGGAATTATTCTGAATATCACAATTCCACTGAGAGAGTTCTAGGACGTGCCTTATATTTATATTTGGTACCTCAGTACAGTGTTCTGGTCATCTAAGGAATTGGTATCCAAATTTAGAAAAAAAACTATTTTAACTGGTTTTTCCTGTATAGTTTTGTGGTTCAGAAAAGAATCACGCCAGGAAAAAGAAATTGTCAACTGAGGGTTTCAGAGTTTGGTTGTAGCGGCCGCTAAAGCTAGCACATACCGAGTAGAAAACCCAGCGAGTTCGTCATAGAAATAGACAACAAGGCTGACCAAAGACAAAATTAATAAATAAAAGAAACAGAAAACTTCGACCATCTAAGTTAAGTAATACATTGAAATTGAAGTCAAACAGGTTCTAATTTAGTACTCTTAGTCTTGGGACACGATAGACAAGCATGCATTGTGCAGTAAAAACTATACATCTTTGGTTATCCATCTAGCTAGAATTGGTTAAACGGTCACGGATGCATTGGATATTTTATTGACATAATCACTTAAATTACCAGTTTAGAAGCGGAACCATCAATTTATATTTCTAAAATTTATTGTAAACTCATTTATAACAAATATTTGTGAATTTTGCAGTAACACATGTACCTCAGAAAAAAGAAAATCATAATCCGTGCTAGAACTTGCACAGTACAAAAGTGTTATACTTCCATTTGGCTTCTTTTATTATTTTTTTACTAAACTTAGTCCTACACAAGAAAGATAATCAAATTCAGATATGTAAAGAGTAAAGACATCAATGGAACTAATAAAAAAAATATCAGGAGGCTAAATTAACTAGAATTTAGTTGGTTATGCTTGGGCTTTTCAGCTGATCAAAACAACTAATTTGAATTTCTCGACGGCCAAATGTAATGATGGGTTCTCTAGCT
The DNA here is from genome assembly GCA_964058865.1 of Eleocharis quinqueflora. Classification (NCBI taxonomy): domain Eukaryota; kingdom Viridiplantae; phylum Streptophyta; class Magnoliopsida; order Poales; family Cyperaceae; genus Eleocharis; species Eleocharis quinqueflora. The sequence goes on from CAXKVX010001105.1 coordinate 96,227, forward strand.
ATAATTAAACACGAAAACAAAACAATATTGTGATCACAAGTCATGACAGAATTTTCATGTCCAACAGTACACATAATTACAGGGCAAAATCAATGTAAACTATTCATACTATCAAGTCTCACCTAATAATGAAAAAATGTAAATGCTATTGCTGATTATTATAACATCCCATGAACCAAAAATCAAAATTATCTACTGTTACAATCTGCAAATACTTCTCATCGGGCTGCTCTGCATTTTCTCTTGGTATTGTCTTCTTAACCTTCTTAACAGGAATCAAAACCTTGTATGGTACTTCAACAAATTTTCCTTTCAGAGAACGAATCTTTAGTGATTCATCACTGCAAAATGCAACTTTTTTGGTTGAAATGAATAATGTTCCTTTAATGGGTCCGGACGTCGTGGAGAGATGGCACTTGCACCCTTTTACCAACATTTCGTCTTTCTCAACAGAGAATGATTTTCTGAATAACCTTTCTACTCTGCTATTTTGATGCGTTTTTTTGCTGAGGTTCAGTTTACACTTTGCGGTTTCAGATAAATTCTCATGCATATCCCCTGGAAATAAGGAAAATAAAAAATTATAAGATCAAGTGTTTTTTTTGCAAAATAAAAAAAATATTACGGTTTTGAACTAAAAGATGAAAAATAATGTATTTGAGTCTCCTTACCATGTCTGGCTTTACTGAGATTATTTGATCTCTTTCTAAGCTTGTTGATCCAACTAAAACCAAAGCTTCTTCTTTCCTTGATTGCAGCCATTGACTCACAGTTAGAAGAACCTACAGGAATTCCAATTACTTGACCTTCACAGAAATTCTTCATCTTCACAAATGCAGGAATTCTACTTGCTGCTTTTTAAGGTTCTCTGTTTGTAGATAAGAAAATAGTGATGTTTTAAATGGCTTGACAAGGGCTTCTTATATATATATGAACTGAAAGAAAAATTTTCTCCAAATTCAAAAAAGTAACTTGGTGCCTTTACAGTCATCATCGAGTCATGAACATTTAAAGTAGATATTAAACAATTGATAGTTGGATGAAGTGAAGAAAAGAATAAAAGTCAAGGTTTATAGAGAAAATTCTTGTCCTGTGAGGTATGGCACCTTTGTGGTAGGTCCTCTACTTTAGGTTTATCCAAGATCGATACATATATATGTTAGATAAATTAAGATTCGGATATGTTCTGTGTCACCTTATCTTTTCCAATTTCCACTGCTAACAATGGTGGAATTACTTTCGATTTTTCAAGAAACCAAGAGCCCACTTTGATGACCTTGAAGTGTTTGTAAAAAGTTCATACCGTAAAATCTACAATTGCCGCGAAACTAAGGTAGGTTTTGCAGTGGGTAAATGTGACGTTATATGTTTCAGAACTCTTTTTATGGAGGCGAGTCAACTAATTATGGGAGACTGATGCAGAACGCATCACTCTCTAGTCTGTCATGACAAAACAAGCCTTATTGGACTATCAAAGATATAAATTTTGAAATGCAAAAGGCGGGAGAGAAGCGGGTGCTTGAATTGCATGAACTTGAGGAACTTAGACAAGTGGCGTATGAGAACCCCAAGATGTATCACTACAATAGAAAATGACTTTAGTGCCATCTAATTATCATCGGATGTCGTAATAATCGGAGTTAAAAACACTAAAAAATATTAAAACCGGTTTTTTGATAAGAATCGGTGATAAAAAATACTTTTATGACCGGTTTATAAGAAGCAACCGGTGATAAAATATTTATCACCGGTTGTTTGTTAATAACCGGTGATAAAAGTCACCGGATTGTTAACAACCACCGGTGATAACGATTTTATCACCGGTTTCTTCTTAAAAATCGGCATTAAAATTTTGAATTTAGAAAACCCGCATCCCAGCTCATTTTTCATGTCTCTCCCTCCTCTCTATCTCCCATATCTCTCTATATATACCTCTCTATTTCCTCTCTATCTCCTCTCTATCTCCCATATCTCTCATTTTTTCTGATCCCAGTTCTGTAGATGGCGATAGCTGAGTCCTCCGCTGGTCTCGTCGAGTTTTATCTGTTTTATTCTTCTTCTTTGTTTTATTTGTTTTTTAATCTTCTTTGTTTTATATGTTTATTTATTTATTTATCTATTTTATCTCTATTTTTTTATACAAAATTTGAATTTGAAATTTGAATTTATAGCTGTCACTTTAATGACGACAGGTGTACGTTATGCAACCAGCTGTCAGGTTGCAGAACATATAGCTTTTTTTATTTTTTCAACTTTTATCATCGGTTATTAACAAAAAAATCGAGGATAAAAGTCCTTTTATCACCGGTTTTTGTTAATAACTGGTGATAAAAGGACTTTTATTGCTATTTTTTGTTAATAACCGGTGATAAATGTCAAGCTTTTATTACCGGTTATTAAAACTTTTAGTGCCCCCCTACTACGTCGGTAGAAAAAATCGGCAATAGGACCTAAAATAAAAAGGTATTGATGCCATTTTTTGTAGTAGTGTATAAAGAAAGAACGAAGAATTGACACGACAAACACATTCTCCAAAGGGGATTCAAAGTGGGAGACATGATTCTATTGTTCAATTCCGAGTTCCGCTTATACCCGGGCAAACTCAAGTCTACATTTCAGGTGCAACAGGTCTTTCCTCACAGGATGGTGGAGATTTGGAACGAGCGGACCGACGCTTTCAAAGTGAACGACCAAAGGCTCAAAGTCTACATGCAAGGCGAGCCAAATAGAGAACATATAACCGTTTTCTTTGTAGATGCAAAGAAGTAGTGAAGCACAATTCGAGCATGGTCGAGCTCACGACGTTAAATTGAGCACTTTTTGAAAGGCAATCCAAGCCTTTTCCTTTCCGCACGTGTTCTACTTTTTGAAAAAGCAAAAAAAAACACCAACAAAATTAGGATACTTGAATCCTTTAGGGTAATTAGGGTAGACTATTCATTTTCCTTTGTTTTTCCTTTTATTTAAATATTTTTATAGGATTTTAACGATGAGTTGAGCATACCTTTATTTTAATTTAGAGCCCTTTGTGGAATCATTTGAATTTTATTGAACCACCACAATAACCCATAGTTACTGAAATTAGTACATGCACTAATGGAAATAGTTAGTTGTGTTACCTTTGTGCATTTAAAAATATTAGAAAATTCCAACTAAAAAAAATTAAAGTGACTGATCCAAGAAACAATGCGTATCAATTAGCGGATCCCTCCTTGCCCACTTCAGTACAAGGTTTTCTTTTTATTTTGCTTCTAAAAAATATTTAAATCAAATAAAGGATCCCCACTAGTTGATTACGCGCCCGCACATATGTAAATAAATAAGTCTCTTTAAGCCTCATAGTGCTCGAAAAATTGTTTGATGCTTGGACAAAATCTAGCACGAGGCAACCTCAAGAGTGCGATTCAGGTGAGAACTTTCTTCCTGCGCGAGGTTCATGATTTTACATTTTCTCAGATATTTCTAGGATTTTTAAATTAACAAATGAGAAAGTGGAACGTGAAATGAGGGGTTGTGGGGTAAACCCTTTGAGTAGGTTGTTCGTGAGGTGAAAATGGTAGTTCGATATTTTCAAATGATTTAGTAGATGACTCGGTAGAAATATGCATAATTCATCATTGATTTTTCTTGACAAATTTCTCATGCCATGTAGGTTAGGACTTTAAATTATGTAAATAAAGAAAAAATAAAAAATTATGCCCGTATGGTGAAGAAGATTGCTTAAAGATATTCCGACTTAGGCCCAAATTGAAATTGGTTCCCTTTAAATTATTTCAGTAGATCATACTATTCAAGGTTCAAGCATGGGGGAATTTGATGCACCGAAGTTATATTTACCAGAATGTAGGTTTGAGGTGCAATTATGACCATTACTCGTAGTATTTCAGGTTAATCTAGGGTTAAAAATGTGCAAGTTCATGGTTCTGCCCAATTTTCTTGTTTTGATGCAGGTACAAGAGACTTGAAGCAGAATATATCACAAATCGGTGCCCGAGGGATCACCAGAGAAAATAGACACAAGTTGTGCATGTCTACGGGCCACAAAGATTTCTTGCGAGCCGCAAACTGGCGCAGGAGGCGTGAAGATCTAACAAGCTGTCCAGAAAAGCTATTATGCTTGATTCTGCGAACCGTAAGGTGTTCTTACAGGCCGCATGTTTATTCCTTGGGGGACCAGAAGATGACAGAGGCCGCATGTTTATTGCGGGCCACAAGACTTTATTACGGGTCGTAATCTCCCTACACGAGAGGTGCATTAACAAGCTTTCAGGACAACGAGTTCTACTGTTGTTTGCATGCCGCAAAGAATTCTTGCGAGCCGCAAAGATCTGATCCGGCAAGTTTTTGAATTGGAATAAAAAAGAAAATCAATTCTGAGGGTTTCCATTCTTCATTATATCTCCTTCCTCACACCCTTGTGGCTCCTGCACGTTTTTTGACCAAGGGTTTTGAGATCTACGGTTTGCAAAAGCAAGCAAGACAATGGTTCATCGCACATGAGACATTTTCGGTTTATTTACTCTTTTTTCCTCTTATTCTCTCTTGTTGTGATGTATATTTGTTTTCTTTTACTTGTTGTTGGCATGAGAGGCTAAACACCTCTCTAGGACTTCGGTTAGTCATGAAACTTGCTTCCTAACATTTGGATTATTGTATACATTTTTTTTCTTTTGGTATTGCTTCTTTATATGACTTGAGCATCATAAGGTTTAATAATTTATATTGAGAAATCGGTTGTTAGATCCTAAACCAATGGAGCACTTGATTCTAATAGGTACCCGAGAGAGACTTTAGTTGATTGAGGGAATAGTTAGTTGTTCTTAACTCATGGTATCATAGCATAATTGCTCGGTATCGAGGCTTAGGAATGACTAACTGCGGTGCATATTGATACACCTAGGCGCCTAAGAGCATCTACATTGGTAATTGCTTAGCAATTGCTTATGCTTATGTGTCAATTGTTTTGTAATTGTTGGGTTGTATGGCTATTGCTTATTAAGCAATTATGGAAAAGAATTGCTTATTTAGCAATTATGGCTATTTTTTTTTTTTGAAGATGAGTTGGCCAAATGTTTAATTCTTATTGGTCAAGTGTTTAATTCTCAATTGTTTGCTTGATTGTACCAATGTAGAAATGGATTGCTTAATTTCTAAAATTTCTACAATTACTATTTAGCAATTAATTTCAATTGCTCTATTGGAGATGCTCTAAGGGTATATACAAATTCGTTCGATTTACGACAACTACAAGAACTTAATTGCAAATTCGCACAATTCCAAATTCCTAATGGCAATTCCTCAATGTATCAATACAACCAATTTAACCAATTCAATTGATACACTTCTCAAATGCAAATAACCAACAACTAAATGGAGAAGTGTATATACCAATTTGACTTAATTAAATTCTAATTGCGGAAGCGTAATAACCAACTACCAACTAGTTAATTCTTCTCAAGTAATTAAATGCAATTAATATAAATAGAGAAGAGTTAGAAAGATTGAACAAATGAAGCCAAGCAAGATGTTGACAAAGTTTGGCTTGCCGTTGGGCCTCATCTATGTCTCTAGGTCCCAAGCGACCCCACTTCTTGTGGTAAAAAGCCCGGTCTGATTCACTAAATAATTTAGCAATACAAGTAAACAACTTCCTTTGCTCACACCAGTAGGATAGTTGGACCCAAATTTTCACACAATGCTCACAAAGGAAACAAGAGAAATAGACAATAGAACTAGTAATTGAATGCACAAGCTAACTTTCAACACTCTCTAGAGTAATTCAGCTAAATAAAGATTGGAATTTTAATAAGGATTGGAAAGTAAGTAAGAGGTATATAGTGCAAGTTTAATGGTGGCTGTGAAGGATTTAGAAAGCTTGGTTTTCTCTAAAGTGAAAGATCAAAGAAGATCTCTTTTATAGGTGCTGAATTCTGCCAAAAATTAGGTCTTCGAAAACTAGCGTTATAACGCTAGTCACTGTACAAATCCTAGCATTATAACGCTAAGTTGGATGAAGACAAATTTTTGGGACGTTGGATTTGAATTTTTGTGAAACTTTTTCATAGCGTTATAATGCCAAGTTATGTACAAAACTTAACATTATAACGCTAGCGCAAGTCAGGACAAACTTGGTAGCATTTTCAAATTTGATGTAGCGCTATAATACCAAAGTTAGCGTTATAACGCTAAACCAGAGTAGTTCAATACTTAGCCAACTTCTCACCTGAGCGTTATAACGCTGAAGTTAGCATTGTAACACCTAACTCTCTGGTTTTCCTGGTTAATGTTTTTGCTACTAATCAAAACAATATTTTTATTCAAATAAAATTTATTTTGATAATCTTTGACAATATTTAAGATGTAATCTTGAAATCTTGATTCTTATTTTGTTCATATTCTATTTTTGGATCTAATTTTAAACAATTCAGCATTCTAGCGTTATAACTCCAAATCTGGAGTTATAACGCTAAGTCTGAGAGATTTCAGGACTTAGCCATTTTTTGGGACAAATTCATGCCTTAGTGTTATAACACCAAAGATAGTATTATAACGCTAAGTCTCTGAAATTTCTGGTTTGAATATTTTGCTACTAATCAAACTTACATTTTTATTATCAAACAAATTTTATATTGATAAACTTACATGATTTTTAAGATATGTTCTTGATGTTTTGAACACTAATTCTTTCTCAATAATTTTTAAAACCATTTTAAAGTTTCTGTGTTCTAGCATTATAACGCCAGAGTTGGCATTATAACGCTAAGAAAGACTTCAGTGCTTAGCCAATTTTTGTGATTTCTTGCACTCTAGCATTATGACGCCAATGATAGCGTTATAACGGTCTTTGTTGTTTGGTTTATAATGTTACTAAACAAATCCTAATTTTTAATTAGCTAAACTACATAAGATTAAACCTAAGTCTTATCTAAGATGTAACCTAGTTATTAGCTCCAATTCTTCCTTGGTTTAATCTTCGGTCATTTTGAACTTTTATCAACACCCTACAATATTTCTTCACCAAAAACACAAAAATTAATGATATTTAAACTTGTTTTGCAAATGAACAAACTTGAGAAATTGTTTGATGTAACACGTATGACATTCTAGTGTAACACTGGATTTGAGTAACCCTCGACTTTGGTTTGCACTGGAGTAGTTATTAGCTCAGGAGACCGATAGCTAATAACTATCATTATTCACCTCTACCCATACCTCAACGGTTGTTATAATTGTTTAATTGTTAAGCAAAGTAAGTCATTGATTATCCTAAACCCCTAAGTTTGTATCCTTAAGAATTTACCAACGATTTACTTCTACTTGTTATTTAATTTTATCGCAAAAACAAACCAACTTTCCAACCAAAATTCTTTACTTGCTTAGGAATTAATTGTTCGGGTCTATTAGAGGTCGAATTGTTACTGAGATCGACACTCAATTCGTACCAACGAATGTCGTACTCTTGCGATCAACACAGTATTTGGGTAAATAAAACTTGACTAATAATAGTATAGGAATATCGCATCACGAACGTTTGGAGGGTCCGCTATTAAAAGTCCTAAAATAACAGAAAGAGTAAATTTTGTTGTCTAATCAATTTGAATGGCTCAGTGGCTGTGCATCTTATGAGCTTGCAGGAGGACATGGGTTCGAACTGCGCTATTGAATTTTTTTTTATTTGTCAACTTGTAAAGATAACTTTCAGTTATTACAAGTAAGGCAACTAGTTCATCTTGTTTGAGTATGTGCTTGGGTAGCCATAGGTCCCTATTTCGAATCCCCTTATTGAAAATCAATTTTTTGTCATATAAATTTCTTTTGAAAGAAATTAAAGAAAATTTAATATGATTGAAAAACATTAATTCTTAAATAATTTATAAATAATTCTAAAATTTTCAAGTAAAAAAATTACAATATTAGTGAAGTTGGCATAACAAATATTACAATAATTCAAAATGTGCTTCATCAAATTGATTGTATTCTTGTTCTTGAGTGACATCTCCAACACTGAAAATTCGTCTTTTGAAATAATCACATGCTTTTTTTTATCGGCCAGATCAACAACATAAAGCACTTGATATACTGTTTATTTGCAAGTATGAAAGGATCGTCCCACCAACCCACTCGATTCATATCAACTGTTGTGAACCCAACTATCTTTTCTATAATGACACCACTTGGATCGAACCATTCGCATAAAAATAAGGAAATATTGAATTTTATGAAATCAAGTTCCCAAATCTCCTCAATTTGACCGTAATATGACGTTGACTTGCCACCATCAACTAGTAAAGCCTCGATTGTTACTCTAATATTCTGGATCATGCTCCTTTTGTCTTGTTTCTAGGTGTGGCACATAAATCCATTCATGTCGAAACTTTGGTGGGTGAGCACCTATGTAACCCCGGTTCTTCCAATACCCAGAAGAACCGGTATTGGGTGCGTACCGAGTGCGGGTGCGGCTCTGGTGTGGCACCGGTACGTATCGGGTGCGGCTGGGTGTGGCTGGCTGCGGTTGGGTGCGGCTCGGGTGCGGCTCGGTGCGACTGGATGCTCCTCGGGTGCGGCTGGGTGCTCCTCAGGTGCGGCTGGGTGCTTATTTATTTGTTTGTTTTTGTTTTTTAAATCTATTTGTTTATAATATCATTCATTTTTATTTTAAATTTATTATATATAGCCGGACCCGTATTAATTTTTAAAAAAATTAAAGTATCACCGCACCCGCACCGTATCCGATACGATACTCGCACCCGCACCTGTGCAACACGGGTGAGCACATTCAATCCAGGATTTTTTTGCTAGTAATACCAAGGTCTCATCCCTTGATCCTTGGGATTTTACTGTCTTTGAACCATTTTGTAAATTTCTAATTATGTTCATTGATGACCCAATCAGCATGACCCGGTCGATTTTGCACCCTCAACTCAGTAAGGTGCTCGTTCACATAAGGAGCCACATCTTTAAGATTGTGCAGGACTTCAAATGTGCTTTTTCTAACATGCGCTCATCCACCTTCTCGGTGATTGATCCCTTTATAGTGAACCATTTCAGTCTACCCTCATGTTGAGACTTCAGAAGTCCAATATGATCAATTCCATCCATGTGATCGGTGTAGAACTCAAAAACCTAATCTGCAATGTAACATTCAACTATGATGTCTTCAGGCCAAGAATGACTTTGACATAGCCCTTTCAGTTGACCCATTCCTTTATCAAAAGAATACATGTAATGTAAATGCATTGGTCCATACATCCTTATCTCTATCACCAGATGAATGGTCAAGTGAACCATTATATCGAAAAACAACGACGTGAAATGCATCTTTAGCTCCCAGAGGGTCTTTATGACGTCGGACTACAATTTTTGAAATTCTCCGACATCGATCACTTTGGAGCAAATTGAGTTGAAGAAGAAACACAACTTGGTGATGGTTTGTCTTACAGGTGGTTTCAAAATTTCTCGAATTACAACTGAAAATAGTTGGGTCAACAAGACGTGATAATCATGTGACTTCATTTTGATCAATTTCATTTTTTTCATCGACATATTTGTTGAGATATTTGAGGAATAATCTAATGGGACCCTAAGTTCATTTAAGCACCCCAACAAACTCTCTTTCTTTGTTAAAGTCTAGCTTGTTGTAGGTAGGTAAGTACACTTTTCTCCTTCCATCGGTGCTAGCTCCTGTCGAATCCATATTCAAACATGTCATTTCTCGCTTTGATGTCATCTTTTGTTTTTCCATCAATGTTGAACAACAAACCAAGGATACTCTCGACGACATTCTTGATGATGTGCATCCCATCCAAATAATATCAAACCTGCAAATATTGCCAGTATGGAAGATCCTAGAATATGGACTTCTTCTTTCATATCGATTCTTTTAGAGAACTATTGTCAGATTTTTTTTCCAATCTGGACCTTTATATTTTTTACCATCTCATAAATATTTCTCCAGGATAATGGTGATTTTGCTTTTACTGGCTCTTCTTTTCCATGAAAATCCTCTTTCCAATATCAATAGCGGTGCTCCGATACAAGATGTCTTCGATGTCCCATATATAAACGTTCTTCTTATAGTGACTCAACCATATGGAATGCATGTATTCTCGGCAAATGGCACATGATTTGCCTCTTTTAATCTTGTAACCAGATAAGTTCTCGTACGTGGGGGTAATCATTAATCGTGCAGAAAATCATGACACGAAGAGTGAAGTGTTGTTTCAAATTCGAATCGTACAACTCCACTCCTGCCTTCCATAAATTTTGGAGATCATCCAGCAATGATGCCAAGTACACGTCTATATCATTTCTCGGTTGTTTGGACCCGAAATCAACAATGAAATTATTATGTACCTTCTCTTCATGCACAACCAGGAAGGAAGGTTATACACACATAGTACAACCAGTCATGTACTGTGACGACTACTCATGTTATCGTAAGGATTCATTCTGTTGGTACATAATCCCAATCTTAAATTTTTGGGCTCACTCCCAAAATCTGCCGAATTTCTTATCTATGTTCCTCCATTTTGAAGAGTCGGCGGGGTGCCATAGTTTTCCATCATTTTTTCTACAACCAGAGTGGCACCACAAGAATTTGGCATCTCTTGAATTCACAAAGAGACGTCAAAACTTTGGTATAATCGGTAGGTACCATAACACCTTTGCGGGTGGTCTTTTCTTTCCATTCACTCTCATTGCTGCCTCTTGATTTGTACAATGATGCATTACACGTCAGGAATTTATCTAGTTTGTTGTACTCTTCTCCTCTATAAATTATGCAGTCATTCAAACATGCAAGAATTCTATGCACCTCCATACTCAAAGGACATAACAGTTTCTTGGCATGATAAGTTGATTTCGGCAAAACATTATTTTCTGGCAAGATGTAAAACTCTTATCACTCTATTCAATCTTGGCTTTCTAGTTATACAATCTGACACAACGGATATTTTTGAAAATTTTGTGCAATCAGGAAATAACGATATATTAGTTTCGTGTTAAAACAAGTTTTTCAAAATTCCGAGAATGTAAGCACAATCATTTTCAACATCACTCATCACTTCATTCAATTGAATATCAATGTTTTTACATTGCGGGTTATCTATATTTTCTACATTTTCATCATCCTCTGATTCATCCCGTATGTTTTCAACATTTTTCATCTCGTACATTTTCAACATTTTCAATCTGACTCGCCCCAATTACTTCTATTGAATTTTCGACGTGCTCTTCATGTCATATCCATCGGGTGTAGCATCTCATAAATCCATCCATAATCAAATGCATTTCAACTTCATCGACCTCTATATGCCTAACCAAGTTCTGAAATTTAGAACATGGACGGAGAAGTGTCTTTTCACTCCATAATTTCATATATTTCCCGCTACACTTCATAAATTTCCCAATCCCTCTCAAGTATTTAGTTGTTTTTATTTTCCCATACATTCACATTCTACTACGATGCATCTGAAAAATAAATTATTACCATGTTAATTATAGGGTATGAGTTATCAAGAGCTCCACATAAGGTTTTGGGTTGGCCAACCATCCTAACCCACTCTCTAAACACTCTGTCTCATTAGTGTACATAATAGTTGCAATCTAGTGTTTGCAATAAATTCAGCAACATTTCCACTCAGCTCCCAGAATACGCTGACGCACATTTGCATGTACGCATGTATTCGTGAAAACAATTTGGGAAATACCGAATCGAATTTTCTACAAATACTAGATTGCAACTATCGTATGTTCACTAATCCTAAATGAGACAAAGTGTTCAAAGAGCAATCCCAAACGGAGACTATTCGAGATTTATCCCTATTGGATTAATTCCGAACAGGTACCGATCTAAATCTTTTAATGTTCTGATATTTTGATCCTATATGACAATAATATCGTACTGTGAAAAAGATAGTTGCAACACTATATATATATGCATATATATTTAATATACATTCCACATCTTCTTCTTGTAAGGGTGACATTATATTTGCTCAATAAAATTAAAACATCATTTTAATCCAAAAAAGTGATATTAGTAAAAAAAATTTAACCTCGAAATTAGTGGAATGTTGTCAGCTATTAAAGGCCTTGGTGGCAGCAGCAATTTGACCTCCAAAATGTTGGCAACAACAGCAAAAATGGTGCAGTAGCAGTAGCAAAAATAAATGGTGGTGTTGTTAATTTTCGTGGAGAGATTAGGGAGAGAAGAGGAGCAAGTGTGCGACGCTGGTTGGGGAAGTAAGGATTGAGTTGGCGCACTGTGGTTGGGGAATTTAGGTTTTAATTTATTATACTGGATATAAATAAAGCACCACTTTTAATGGGTCTTTAAAACTAGACCATTTGGGGAATCCGTCTTATAGGTCTTAAATATCGAACGCCTCATAAAAGTCATTGTTATAAGTTAGCTTTTATTGCGGCTTTTAAACAAGACCCGGTGTTAAAACTTCCTTCTCCTTTTTTCCCAGGCTCCAATAATCTTTTGTAGTAATTATTTGTTAAATGCCGGTGTTACTAGGGTTCAACTAAATCTCGAAACTGTCACTGGATTCTTTTAATAACGACTGTTTGTTAGACCCGCTTTTAAATGGGGGTATAAATGTCATTTCTGTAGTAGTCAATATACCTTTTCTTTTATATTTTATAAAAAATATGAATAATGGTTGTAACTAGGAGGCAATTTGAAACAGATTTTCCTACTTTATTATGGTTATGACATGGACATACGTTCCTTAGAGAACCTTTAGATCTGGGGCCACGAGGATGATGCAAAACCAAATCAGTCTGACATGTAAATTAAAGCTACGCTCTATCTTCAATTTAGTTGGCAACCATTACTTCATGAAGTATGTTGCTGACTGTTGCCCCTCATTTTTCCTTAGTGCGCAAGCTGCACCACGTCGGCACCTCTCATAAAGGATTTCTTGGTTAACATAAGATTTATGTTGCTGTTTTTGTCCTACAATTTAAAAACATAAAAGTGATTAATTTATAACAGGACCAGTTGATTACTCTCAGGCCAGAGATATCAAAGCATGCATTTTGCAGCAAAAGTTATTTAGAATTATTGATTCTAAATCGATTAATGTTCATGAGATGCATCAGATATTTATTCCAAATAATCAATTAAATAATTAGTTTTTTAGGAGTATTTGATAATCAGTTTTGAAACTGAACTATCAACATTATTACTACGATTATTTTAAGCCCAGTTATTACAGATATTAGTGAATTTTTCAGGAAGATATGCACCTCACATGGAAAGATAATCAGAATCGGCGTAGAACTTGCACAATACACAAATGCTTTATTTACAATTTTATTTCCTTTTTTACTTATTAACTTAATCCTTTCTTTCGGATGAAAGGAAGAAACAGACATGTGAAGTCATCATTGGAATTAGTAAAAAAAAATATCAGGACGGAAAATGAGCATGCATATATTTTGATTTACGTGCATGGGCCGTCTAATAAAAGATAGCAAATTTGATTTTGTCAACACACAGGGCTGTAAGAAAAATTCATGGTTCGTAATTCGTTGGAGATCGAATCGAGAAAATTTCGAAATTAGTTCGTTCGATTTCAGTTCGAAACTAATTTCAAATCATATCAAACTAGTTCGAAATAATTTTGAATCAAACTAAAACTAGATTCGGTTCGTTCGAAATTGTTCGTGAACTAAAACAGTTTTAATAAAAACCGGTGATAAAAGGTACTTTTAGAACCCGATTTTATCACCGGTTGCTAACTAAAAATCGGTGATAATAATTTGAATTTAGAACCCACGCTAGCTGCGCCAGCTCATCATTTTTTCTGTCTCCCTCCTCTCTATCACTTCTCTATCTCCCATATCTCTCTATACTATCTTCTTCCTCAATTTCATATTCATCATTGTTGTTCTTGTCTTCTTCGTTACTATCTTCTACGTCATTTTTATTCTCTCAATATCCGATACAAACGACACCGACTCTTCTCTTCTCTCTATTCTTGTTCTATTTTATTTATTGATTGTTGTTTTATTTTTTTGTTGTCTTTTTCTATTCTTATTCTATTTCTTCTTTTATTTATTTATTTCTTATTTTTTTCTGTTTTTTTTTTACTTTTTCTGTTTTCTATTCTTGTTTTATTGATTTTTTGTTTTCTTATTTTTTTTCTATTTCTTCTATTTTCTTGTTATTTTTTATGTTTTTATTTATTTTTCTTCTATTTCTTCTATTTTTTGATTTTCTATTTCTAATTTTTAAATTAAATTTCGAAATTTAAATTTGAAATTTGAAATCTGGAATCTGAATTAATTATGATTTGACAGTTGTTGTACGTTCTGCAACCAACTGTCAGGTTGCAGAACGTACAGCTTTTTTATATATTTATTTTACTTTTATCGCCGGTGAGTTCTGGCAACAACAATTGAACATGAAACAAAATTAACAATATTGTTATCATAAATATATGATTGATTTTACAGTTGTCCCAAAAGTAATCTTACATAATTACAACTTACAAGTCAAAACTCACTAAACTATTCTCATCATTAACTCTCACCAAAAGACATAACAATGGATATAATATATTATCGTTTTTTCAGAGAAAGTCTTTCTAGGCAATCAGACGAGTTCTGATAATGAAAATATCCCATGAACCAAAACTCAAAATTATCTACTGTTACAATCCTCAAATACTTCTCGTGTGGCTGCTCTGCATTTCCACTTGGTACAGCCTTCTTTACCTTCTTAACTGGAACCAAAACCTTGTATGGGACTTCAACAATTTTTCCTTTGGGAGAAGGAATTTTTAGTGATTCATCACTGCAGAATGCAACTTTTCTGGTAGAAATGAATAGTGTCCCTTTGATGGGGCCAGCCGTGGTAGAAAGGTAGCACTTGCAGCCTTTTATCAATCTTTCTTCTTTATCCACAGAGAACGATTTCCTGAATAACCTCTCTACTCTACTAGTTTGATGAGTCTTTTTGCTGAGATTCAGCTTCCCTTTTGAGGCTTCAGAAAAATTCTCAAGCATATCCCCTGGAAGTACCAAAATAACAAATTTGATAATTAGAAACAGTGCTCTTTTTGCAATTACATGTATATAAGAAAAAAAACTAATGTTTGAAATTGGAAATGGAAAAAAAGTACGTAGTAGAGACAATGCTTACCATGCCTGCTTTTACGGAGATTATTTGATCTTTTTCTAAGCTTGTTGATCCAACTAAAAACAAAGCTCTTTCCTTCTTTGATTGGAACAACTGATGCACTGTTGGAAGAACCCACTGGAATCCCAATATCTTGACCCTCACAGAAATTATTCATCTTAGCAAATACAAGAATTTTACTTTCTTTTCTTTGAGGTTCCCTGTTTGTTAGGTATGAAAGTTTTGATGTTCTAAATGAATTGCTAGGGGCTTCTTATATAGGAATGGAGATTGGAGGGGCGAATGCTTTTCCAAATTCAAAAAAGGGCTATAGTGCTTTTACAGTCATCATATTGTCATGACGATTTAAAGTAGAAACTGCAAACATTGATGGTTGGAGAAAGAGAAAAAAAAATTCAATGCCAATATAGAGAAAGTTCTTGTCATATGAGCTAGGACACTTTTTGGTAGACCCTATGAATCTTATCCAAGAGATAGCTATTACACAAATATTAAGATTGGGATAGTGTGTCACCTTATCTTTTTGCGCCGTTAACAATAGTGGAATTACTTTTGACTTTTCAAAAATCAATCCAATTTCATGGCCCTTATGATGTTCCTATAATATATATAGTATATACCATTGGTAGTACATTTACTATGAGAATTAAATACGTATATACTGTGGCAAATAAATGTGACATCATTTGTCAGTGTTTTTGAACTTCTTTCCTCAGAGGCGCATGCATTGGAGAAATGTAGCACAACACAATCTGCAATGGATCTGGTATATAGACAGGGGCGGATCTACAGTTCTACATTAGCAGACAAGTATATATACCTGGAATTCAAAATCCTACAGTCCTGTAATAAGTTAGTCCAGTGTCTGATCCTGATATGCAATTGTGCCAAACACTGACCTAGCCCAATTGCCTAGCCCCTATTCTCTTCGCTCCCGCTCTCATTTCGCTACTCAACTCAAAAAAGAAAAGAAAATTACGATGGATCCAATTCTCTTCGTTCGCTGAGACGTCGAGTCGCTGAAACCACTCACAAAAATTAAAAAAAAATTGCAAATCGTCAGATCGCTTCGTGAATCACATTACTGATAGTATGAAAACCCTAACCCTCTCCTCTCTCTTTGCGAATCAGCCGCCCCAGTAGTGACAGCCACCCGCTCGCCGCCCGCCTCTATGGAGAGGTCCATACTTTTGTGTGTTAACAGGAGGTATGCCTCGTCTGATAAATCGTTTGCTGAAAACAAAAAGGTTAGATACTTTTGTGTGTTGCCGGTGCATACTGGTAATAAACAGTTTTTTTGTTCTCTTTGTAACTGTGTTTTTGGGTTTATGGATTATAGAAAACATATACATATTCTTTAGCTTATCGGCGTAACAAATGGTATAGCTGTACACGCTTGCATCACTGGTTTAATCATCTGTTAACTAGATTATATTAATAATTAATATCGAAGGAGTTTTATAATAGTTGTGCATGCTTGCAGTTAATTAAACAGTTAAGAAAAAGTTTTTTTTCCAATTTGTGTTGATGCAGGTTTGGTGTTTGATAACTAGATCAAAAATCAGAGTGCATAAAAGTCATTTGCCGTTCTCAACTTTGAAAGTCAATGACTTGGTGTATTTCATCCCAATACTTTAGACATTTTGTTATTTATTTATGTAAGTTTGGTGTTGCCACCCTTTCTTTTGTTCTGACTTTCTGATTTTGTAGGTAACAATTAATGTCGGTTGTAAGAGAATGGGCTGTTGCTCGGAATAAAAAAACTTCTTGAGGTTAATTTTCTCTTTCCTTGTTTTTTGGTTCTTGAAAATTGTCACAATCTACATTTTGAAATGTTATTTTGTTGAATTACCAACATCGGGCTGTAGTAGTGAACAATATGAAAAAGTGAACGACTGCTATGCAAATGACTGCATTAACCATTCTACTTGTTGTTAAAAACCCAGCTCCCAAGGTCGTAATTCCATCTAAGTTTATCTATTGAATTGCAAGTGTTTCTTCAGATGTATTTCTAATGCCTTTTTTGCAAAATGTGTAGTCTAATTGGACAAACTACTCTAGTTGCTCTGCCGTAGCACTACTTGTGTTTCTGCTGGTCTTGTTGTCTGATCACTTGTGGTGTATATGAGAAAGATATGGAAGGTTCTTATCAAGTTTAAGACTCATCAAACTATTATTTATGCATGGAAATTAAAGGCAGACTAATAATTCTTGAAGCAGGATGTCTTGCAACTCTATATATATAGAAACCCTCAATTCAATTATGTGCTCTCAGGTACATAGCTTTGCAACTTGGGATTGCTTTGATTATATACATATTATAACACAATTGAATATATTTTTAATAGGTTTTAGTAATTGTATTAATAGCATTGATGCACGAACGATAAAGAAATTGGATAGATAATGGAAAGAGAGATTTTGGTTGAGATCATACAGATTCTCAATTCTTTGATAAAAACTGATACATAACAACTGTTCCGTGCAAAAAGACACGACCAACTTTAAATAAAAAAAGACCAATCCCTAAAAGACATAAAATACATAAAAAATGCAAAAAGACCCTAAAAACTCTAAAAACTGTAAAGAAAGGTCCAAAAGTCCATGAAGGAGGATTCGGATCGCGAATTCGGGCCCGAATTTGGGATGTGGAGTTCCTGTCAAAGTTTCGGACTTTGGGATGTGGAGTTCCTGTCAAAGTTTCAGCCCGATCCGACGGACGAATCAAAAGTTACGCTCCTTTTTGGGAAGCGTGCGCATGACCACATTGCATCATTCTCCCCCCTAAGAAAAGATTCGTCCTCAAATCTGTCACTTCATCATCTACCTCCTTCACTTCAGATGTCTCATTATCACTGTCAGTAATGTATGGGGACAAATCGTCCACAATAAAGGTCCCCGAGACATTATATTCACCCGGCAAATCAATCTTGTAAGCATTATCATTGATCCTTTCGAGCACTCGAAATGGTCCATCGGCTCGTGGTTGTAGCTTACCATATCTGCTAGTGGGAAAACGTGCCTTCCTCAGGTGAATCCATACTAGATCTCCTTTTTTAAACACCACCTTCTTTCGGTGCTTGTCTACTCGTTCTTTGTACTTCTTGTTTGAATTCTCGATCTGAGTTCGAACCTGTGAGTGCACTTGCTTGATGTGTTCTGCATGTTCATCTGCATCGCCACTGAATTGTTTTTCAACAGGAAATGGTGTGAGCTCGATAGGGGTGATTGGATTGAATCCATATACAACCTCAAAGGGACTTTTTCCTGTAGTTCGGCTTTGCGACCGGTTGTATGCAAATTCGGCTTGTGGTAAAGTGAGATCCCATTGGCGCGAACTGTCACCTACCAGGCTCTTCAACAGGTTTCCCAGACTTCAATTGACCACCTCCGTCTGCCCATCAGTTTGGGGGTGATGAGACGAGCTAAACTGCAGTTGAGTGCCCAGCTTCCGCTAGAGAGTGCGCCAGAAATGACTTACAAACTTCACATCTCGATCTGAGGTGATGGTTTTTGGTACACCATGCAATTTGACAATTTCCTGCAAAAGCAAACGTGCTACCTACGAAGCATCAAAAGTTTTGTTACAGGCAATAAAGTGCGCCATCTTTGAAAATCGGTCCACCACCACCATAATTGAATCCTTGTTTCTCTGGGTTCTGGGTAACCTGAGAACAAAGTCGAGACTGACATCTTCCCATGGAGCCACTGGAACGGGTAGAGGTTGATATAAGCCTGCATTGGTTCCCCGTGTTTTTGCCACTCGACATGTTCTGCACCTCCCCACGAATCGAACTACATCTCGCTCCATCTTAGGCCAATAAAAATGGTCTTGCAACCACGCCAACGTTTTATCAACCCCAAAATGTCCCGCAAGTCCCCCAGCATGTCCCTCCGTGATAACTGCTTCCCTCAAAGAACACTTAGGAATGCACAGCCGATTACCTTTGAAAAGAAAACCTTTTTGTCGGATAAACTGCTGAAAGGGATGTGATTCGCACTTTTTCCAGATATCTGCAAAATCAGGATCATCGCCGTACAACTCCTTGAATGTATCAAACTCGACCACTTGAACCCGCATGGTTGATATCAAAGAATACCTCCGACTCAGCGCATCTGCTACTGTGTTCAACACTCCAGCCTTGTGTATAATGGAGAAACTGAAAGCTTGCAAAAACTCGACCCATTTGGCATGCCTCAGTTTCAGCTTATGTTGTCTGTTGATGTATTTCAATGTCTCATGATCAGAGTATAGAACAAACTCCTTAGAGATGAGGTAGTGACGCCAATACTCGAGGCTTCGTACTATGGCATAAAATTCTTTGTCATAAGTTGAGTACTTGAGCTTAACCTCATTCAATTTCTCGCTGAAAAATGCCACCGGTCTACCCCTCTGGCTCAATACGCCACCAATACCCACACCAGATGCGTCACAGTGCACCTCAAAAACTTCTTCGAAATCTGGTAAAACCAAAACGGGTGCTTCAGTTACCCTTTTCTTTAGTAATTGAAACGCATCATTAGCCTCCTTGGACCAGGTGTACTTGCCTCCTTTTATACAGTCGGTGATAGAAGCATTGATAGTTCTGAAATTACGAATGAACCTCCGATAGAATGAGGCGAGACCGTGAAAACTCCGGATTTCATGGATGTTTGTTGGTGTTGACCATCCTATGATTGCTTCCACCTTGTCCGGATCCATCCGAATACCTTCCTTAGACACTATGTATCCGAGGAATGTCACCTTGCTAGTGAAAAAGTGGCACTTCTTGGTATTGGTATACAACTTCTGCACACGGAAAACCTCAAAGACTTGTCGCAGGTATCGCAAATGCTGGTCCTCAGAGGAACTGTACACCAAAATGTCGTCAAAATAAACAACCACAAATTTACCAATGAAATAGCGGAAAACCTGATTCATTAAGCGCATGAATGTGCTCGGCGCATTAGACAACCCAAACGACATCACCTTCCACTCGTAGAGACCATCTCGTTGAAGGCGGTTTTCCATTCATCACCGGGTAGGATCCGAATCTGGTGATACCCACTCCGCAAGTCAATCTTGGAGAAGACTGTTGCTCCATGCAACTGGTCAATTAGATCATCAAATCGAGATATTAGAAAGCGGTACTTGATGGTAATTTTGTTAACGGCTCTACTGTCAATGCACATCCTCCACGTACCGTCTTTTTTTGGAACCAATGCTCAATGCTCTTCTAACTACCAACAATTCACCCGAATCAGCATAAGTGATTTCCTCGTGTTCTGATGGAGGGTTCTCATCGCCATCCTCGTAATCATCATATACTGGACCCACGTCTTCTTCAACTAGCGTGACAATTTGTTTATTGGGACAATCAGCAATAAGGTGTCCTAGACCTTGACACTTAAAACACTGCCTGTTCGCCATGGATCCCCCCTTACTAGATTGTCCCTTCTCTAGGAAATTTCTGGTATTTTGGTCTGGGTTGTTTTAGTTGTAGGGTTAGGGTTTGAAGGAGATGTTCTCCTATCGGTCTTAGCCCCCGAAGAGCGATTCTGAAACTTATAGCTATTGACCCTTCTCTTTTGCTGCGATTCGACCTTTAAGGCAAGCCTGCAGACATCATCATACGAGTAATACTGTTGCAGGTACACCACATCAGATATTTCTGGTCTCAACCCGGCTAGATACCGAGCGACAATTTGTTCATCCTCCTCAACCACATCACATCGCATCCGCAACATATCAAACTCATTAGTATACTGCTCCACAGTAAGGGTTTTCTGTTTAAGATTGTGATATTCAAAAAAAGCTTCCTGTCTGTACTGGGTGGGTAGAAATTTAGCCATTAGTTTCTTTTTCATCTTATCCCAAGTTCGGATCTTTGATTTCCCTTCTCTAACACGCTGGTTCTTCACATGTTCCCACCAGATTGAGGCATATTTTCTCAACTTAATGGCTACTAACTTCACCTTCTGTTCGTCACTCAGATTCTTCACATCAAAAACCCGCTCGACGATATGCAACCAATCGATGAACTCATCAGGATGAGATTTACCCTCGAACTCCGGAATGTCAATCTTCATCCCAAGGTTTCGAAAGGACGGATCAGGCCCTGGCCGAAACCTCTGGTTTCGCCCACAATTTGGATACCCCCATGGGTTAAAATCCTCATCTTCGTCACCTGCTTCAGAAGAGTCAATGGTCTCTGACTCCTCTCCATCTTCTTCATTTGTAGAGCCCACCTTTGCATCTGCAAGTTGCCGCTCTAACTCTCGAATCCTTCTTCCCATTGCTGCAATCTCTAGATCTCGTTGGTCTCGGTGGCGCGACTCTTCGTCTCCCCGACCTCTACCACGACCACGATTCGCATCCGCCATCCGGGCTCTGATACCAACTGATGCACGAACGATAAAGAAATTGGATAGATAATGGAAAGAGAGATTTTGGTTGAGATCACACAGATTCTCAATTCTTTGATAAAAACTGATACATAACAACTGTCCCCTGCCAAAAAACACGACCAACTTTAAATAGAAAAAGACCAATCCCTAAAAGACAGAAAATACATAAAAAAATGCAAAAGGACCCTAAAAACTCTAAAATCGTAAAGAAAGGTCCAAAAGTCCAAAGGTCTAAAATCGTAAAGAAGGAGGATCCGGGCCCGAAAAATGGGCGAAACGAATCATAGATTGGTTTCGTTTCGGGCTTTGGGCTGTGGAGTTCCTGTCAAAGTTTCAGCCCGATCCGACAGACGGATCAAAAGTTACGCCCCTTTTTGGGAAGCGTGCGCATGATCCGACAGACGGATCAAAAGTTTCAGCCCGATCCGACAGACGGATCAAAAGTTACGCCCCTTTTTGGGAAGCGTGCGCATGACCACATTGCATCAAGCATTACAAGATATATTTCATATTTAACATTAGTGTTATATTAGCAATTCAGTTACTCAAAATATAGGTAAACGTCCATGTCAATCTAGCAACCATATTTTTTTTTTCTCAAAGAGATATAAATAGTAAATTGTGTCATTTAATTTTTGTATGTAATTTGTGTCTATTTCTGATCAAAATCTTGCATTTGCCACTATATATAGAAGGATCAAGCTTGCATTTATAATGATTAACATGAGTCAATATATTTTTTCCCATTTTGTCATATTCTGTATTGATTATATTTATGTTTATTTTCACTATTGCCTGAATGCACATGCCCATTTGAACGATGACATTTTTTGTAAAAATCATTCTCTTACTATAGTAAATTTTTGTAAATTAACAAATGGACATCACTATTATAATAGTCCGTATCATATATTCATAAGGGAAAATTAATTAATCTTGTTAAAACATAAAAAATGAAATTAAGATATGTCAATATTACTTATCACTTTTCAATCATTTTATGACCATTGAATTACTTAGCTTAACAAGGTTGCATGTAAACTATGGCTTACATTCAAGATGAGTATATAAATTTTGACCCTTAGATCATTCCATGCTTTAAAAAAACATCTCAGCGCTAAAGACTGCTAAACATTATTTTCATGTTTATCAATAATGTAGAACAGAACTACTCATAAAATGAACCTCGGAATATATATAATGTTTATCTATTTAAATTATGTGCAGTGGGTACGAAATGTTTATCTTGCAACATGACATCTATAATATATCATTGTCTCGTGTCTTGACAGTGTTAAATCTACATTGAAATAGTGTTTTCGCTGTTCAAGTAAACAGTGCTATCAACAGTAGAAAGAACAGTGTTTGAACAATGTTTTTACTGTGCAATAAAAAACGAAAAAATTCTGAATTTTGCTTTGCTTCCTCTCGCAAAGCGTGATTCTCTGACTAGTTATTTTTACAAGAAGAAAAATACATAATAACAGAGACTACATGGCCTTGGAACTATTCTATATATATCATGCGGATGTAACTACAAGCTTATTAGATACAGTAAGTAACTGCTATTGTTAGTTAACCAGTAAAGGTTCACTGAGATATATAATTTATTTCATTGTTCAATCCGTACTTTAGGTGAATTACATAAACATTTTCATGTTTACAAATATGAAAGGAAATCTTTAACTTTTTTTTTAAATATAAATTGAGCATTTCAAATTCCACTGAAAATGATACCCTGTTTTCTAGATTTTACAAATTACGCTAGAAACCATTAAATTGCATATTTTTTAAAATATACATTGATTTCAAAAATGACACTATTATACATGCCAAATTAAAACTTTGACATTTCTTGAACTAATTAGAAAGGAAAAAAGGAACTCCGCGACAAAATGAATCCAATATAATTGAATTGGCTAAAAAGATGAAAATCATGTACAAAAGATGAAAATTTTAACAGTATTTGTTTGATCTCACTTCCATAATTACAAGAATCTAGAGTTGTTGTCATAACTCAGATAGAGCTTGTTGTAAACTTTCAAAAGATCTCTTTGCTTTGCAAAGTCCGGGAACCAAAACTCGAAGTTATCTTTTGTTACAATGTGCAAATAATTAATCTGTTGTATAGAGATAGCAGTACTGACACTGACAATCTTTCATCTAGATCAAGAGAGAAGGATTTTCTGAATGATCATCTTTCGACACCACTGTGTGCTTGAATTCGTTTACCAAAGCTCAGATTTCTTTTAGCATTTTCAAATGAACTATGATTGATGGCCTCTGCAATTACAAGAAAACGAGAAAATCCTAAATTAGACATTGGAGAGCTAGAGCGAGTAATTTGGCGCTGTTAAAAAAGATGACGAAAATCAGTGGTGGAATAAGAAATGAGATCAGAATCAGATGCTTACCAGGTCCAAGTTCTTTAGAGACATCGTGGTCAGAAGTTATTCGGAATTTTCTCATCCAATTAAACCTTGGCCAATTTCTTTCTTTGCCTGAAACAATTGATTTACTTTCTGAAAGTGAAGTGCTTGGCAAATCCTCTTCTGCATATGTCTTAGATGAACCCGCTGGAACCCCAATTACTTCACCAAGAGTGAAGTTCTTCATATTTGCTATGGAAGCCTTATTTTTCTCTCCTCTTTAAGATTTATCTCAGCTTTGTTAATTGTTGATGGTACTTGCTCTAAATCTGTTGTCAGGAGACTTATTTATAGGACAAGGATAGAAGTCGTTTATTGAAGTGCATTTTCAGACATCTGTCATCACATATGTCACCAGGAGTAAAGTATGTATTAAAATAAGACGCAGAAAGAACATTTTCTTGTTTATCAGTTATCACAATTATGCATCAGCTACATTCAACCATCAATAAAGTACATTCAAGATATGTATTTGATGATTAGGTGGCAGTTCAATGCCTTTTTTACTAAACCATACGTGATCCAATTCTACGCATATTTTGGAAGTTTCTATATTATTTTATAACTAAATTTGAACCATGCTAAAAACTAAAATGCAATTCGAATGAGATCGTCACACTTTTTTACGATTATGAGGCTATGACATGAACAGAGGACCTACATTCCTTTCAAAGATTACAATTTAGGTGCGGGGTCACAAGGCTGATGCAAAAATCAATATATCTGACATGTAAAATTACAGCTATTATTCTCTTTTTCAGAATTCAGTCGGCAGCCATTATCTCATAATAAAGTCTGTTGCTGAGTGTTGCCCCCCTCAATTCTTCTTAGTGTCCACGCTGCCCCATGTCAGCACCTTTCATAAAGAATCTCCATTAAGCTCATGAAAGTTCCATAGTTATCTTTTTTAGTACTCCAAACATTGGCATCTGGATATTCTCACTTTTCTGGTACTACCCAAAAACAGGAGGAAAGAAAACACATACCAGCTACTGCCTACTGGAGCAACCATATATAATGCCTCTGTTTATTGATTGTTTCTGTTTTGAATAAAAGGGCACTGGCAAACAAACATTAAAGTTAGAGAATATTGGAGTTTGAAGACTTCTGAAGCAACCATCTCAGAGTTAATCCTAATATGTTGGACTTTTGAGTTAACTAACGAATTGCATTATTGGGTGAATGGAAAGAAAAATTATGAGGACAAGCAGGGGTAAAAGAGAAAAGGACGAATTGGATTTTGAGTTGGTGGGTTTTTCATAGATGGATGTTGATCAGATAATAATTCATTGCATTATGAGTAGGATTAAATGTTTTTGTCATATTGTCGAAACGTTATCATTTCAGATTGAAGTGCAAACGATTCAAATTATATTTTATTAAGTCCAAAACATCTATTTAAGTTTTTCAATAAATTTTTCATATTGGAGTTTGAAGACTTCTAGCTACATGCCTTATATAGTATGTTGTCAAATACATCTATCTCCCTTATAGGATATTTGCACTCTGATTTTGATACACTATTACAGAAACGATCTTTAATACTTTCATTTTATACACGACTACTGTAAATTCGTTATTAAAGGCCTCCAGTGACATTTTGAAAATTATTTTACAACCTTTAACACCCGTCATTAACAAATTGGGGCTAAAAGATTATTTAATAGCGGACATTAACCAAATCCAGTATTAAATGAAGTCTTTAATACCACTAAAATCTAATATTAAAAGATGTCTTTATTACTGTTCTTTTACTAAAATCCGATATTAAAAGAGAGGAATCTTTAAAACCGATCTTTTACATCATTAGTTTCTCAAGTGTTAAAATAGATTCTACCTAGTTTCTCATTTTAACAATTTCCGTTCTGATGGGAGATTATTATTATTATTTATCTAATTTAAGAACAAATCATAGTTTTTCTAGAAGAAATATTAAAGACAAAAGACTATTTGGGTGACAGTTTTTTGTAACACATATTGAAAAATCTTATACTCTGAGGTCATAGAGAATTAGTTTAGTAAATATAACTTTTCTTGTTTCACATACATATCGACAATTATTTGTTATATCTGAAGATATGTTTTTTATTATTATTAGCAACTTTCATGATTAGTTGCTATTACTAAATAACATCTTCTTAATTGTAATATTCCTAATTAAATTATTACTCCCACTGTAGATAAAAAAGTAAATAATTTGGTTTACACAAACTTGTTTTGCACTGTTAAGGATAAAATATGACTTCTATTTTATATATTTCTAACACTGGTCCGAAACAAAATGTCAATTACTCTGTTTTTTTTCTAAAATTGCCGAGCTTTGGAGGATCAGTAGTCAGAATTGATTCATATTAATTTTTGTAGCTAGGTTAGTAGGTTAGCACGCATATATATGCTGAATTTTGTGGTAATCATTAAGTTTTAATTTTCCAAAACTAGTATTAAATTAAGATTTTACATCATAACTAGTTATATTAATTAACAGATCGAATAACGCCAGAACCACCAATCCAATTCTATACCAACTTACGCTGGTAGCAAAATACAGAGCAAATTCTAGCACTTGCAACAAGATATTGCACTCATATTTCCCTCCTTACCTAACCAAAAAAAAGGACAAACCCTACCTATATCAAACAACAATTAAAAAATGCCATTATAGCTCAGATATAGCCTGTTTTAAATATTTGAAAGATCTCTGATAGTTAACAAATCCCATAAACCAGAATTCGAAGTCATCAACTGTTACTATGTGCACATATTTCTGATCTGGTTTGTTCATGTTCTCACTTTCCGTCGCCTCCTTGACCTTGTCTGTAGGAATCAAAACCTTGTATGGTACTTTCGCAACATCTCCTTTAGGAGAACTGAATGAGAGTGATCTGTCGCTACGGAAAGCGATCTTTTTTGTCGAAATGAAGAGAATTCCAGCAATTGGACCAGCAGTCGTAGAGAGGTGGCACTGGGAGGCCTTTAACAATTCATCTCCATCTTCAACAGTAAAAGATTTTCTGAACACTCTTTCAATACCGCCAGCTTGAAGAATTCTTTTGCCTAAGGTCAATTTCCCTTTCACTGTTTCCGAAAATTTTGGACCAAGACTCACTGCAAAAATTAGAAGATAAATATGTAATTAGCTAAACAATCAATATTACAAAAAGAAACAGACTGGAACTAAATTCCAACACAAAATTTAGTATGTATCAGTTCTTACCATGCTCGCAGATGCCATGAGCCATACTATCTGCCTTTTTGCTAAATCTACTCATCAAACCAACAACAGACTCCTTGCTCTGTTTGGAGCCAGATTTGCATGACTCTCTATCTTTCAAGTTACAAACCGGTACACCGTCACAAGCCGGTTCGCGAGGCAACTCCTCTTCAGCATAAGTTTTTGAAGAACCAACTGGGATCCCAATAACTTGGCCTTGGCTATACTTCATCATTGTAGCAATTGATGAACTTCTCTTGATCACTCTTGCTAGATAAATTTCTGGTTAAAATTTGGGAGAGTATCGCTAGCTGTGGTGCCAAACAATCTTCTAGGGGTGCCTCTTTTATAAGAGCAAACCCACCTAGAAAGTGGGTGATTGCTTTCCAAAGGAATGAATAGTTGCACAGTCATAAATCATAATCACCTCATCAGGATTGAATGTTGGTTTAAAAAAGTGGGTCCATTTAGCTTTATGACATCAGTTTTAATTACAACAATAACGCACCTTTATTATTGTACTTGTTTGTTATATGGGACTACATGACAGAGTCACACCTTCACACAATGTTGCACGTTGAGTTATCAAAACTGTGTCTGCGTCTCAAAAACGGCATGGAACGGCACGACACGATAAGAACACGGCACGGTTAAGACACAGCACGGTATTGTTCATGTGTCGTGTCTTAAGTGTGTCGTGCTGAGGTTTCATACTGTAGGACACGGCACGGCACGAAACATTTACGAGGAGAGACACGACACGACACGGCACGCAAACACGGCACGGAACGACACGAGAATACGTCTAGAAACGACACATTTAGGCACGATACAACGGCACGAGTAGGCACGGATATGCACAGATAGGCACGAAAGTTCAAATTTTTTGAAATTTTCCAACGGGTGTTGTAAATCGTTCAACCTCTAAAATAGTGCCAAGTGTCAATTTTCTAATTTTCCAACGTTTATGAGTTATGACTTATGACTCTAAAAAAATGTACTAGAGTCTAAAAAATAATTGTCTATAAAATTTAAAGATTTTTTTCAGATTTTTTATGTTCTTATAATTTTTTTATATTTTAGTTTTTTTATTATTTTTGGCACGATTAACACAAATAAGGCAAGTCGTGCCGAAGCAACACAACACGAACAAACACGTCACGATTAGGTATGACACGGTTAAGATACGACACGTTTAGGCACGGTACGATTAAGACACGGCACGTTTAAGCACCACTACCACAGAAATGATCTTTAAAAGCGGACAAAATTACCATTTAAAATCGGACTCCAGTCCGCTGTAAAAGAGAGGGCTTTTAAAAGTTCGAGGAGTCCGGTGCTAGTTGTCAGGTCTTTAAAACCGGACAGCAAAAACAGTGTCCGATGTTAAATGCACCTTTTAAACCGGACTCCACCATTACTGTCTTCTTTTAAAAATACTTTTAAAACCGAATCTATACTTGCAATCCGGTTTTAAAAATCCAAATTTCAAAATAGAGCAATTAATGCGCGGCATGCGCCAGAAAAGTGAATTGTCAAAACTTTTTTCAAAAATGACTTCAAATCTTATAATATTTACATAAACAATCTAGATTATAATTTTGAAAATAACCTAAAACTTTTAAAATTATTCTAAAAATAGTCTTATGTTGTTTATTTAAATTTCAAATTCAAAGTTAATTCTATATGTATATTTAAGATTCAAATTTCAAATATATATTTTAGAATCTAAATTTCTCTTGATCCGTGAGGTTTTTATTTCTTTTGATTCATGTTTCAAAATTTTTAAAAAATAAAACTTTTCAGATGAGAGAAAAAGAAGTAAATCAAAAGACAAACGATTTTTTTCTAAATAGCTAGTAAATATTTTTTTCTTAGAAAAGAGATCAGATGAGAAATGAGAAATGTGAATCAAAGAGGTGAGAAATGAGAGAAATAGATGAATTATATAGAGAATCAAAGAGGTGATCCGTGGGTTTTTTCTGAGTGATTTTTGAGGGTCAGATCAGTCTAGAATGGACGCTGTAGATTAGAAATAGTATGACGATCCGTGGGATATCTTTTAACACCGGAGTGTATAAATGGTCCGGTGTAAAAGACCCCTTTAACACCGACCAGTACAATGGTCCGGCGTAAAAGATCCCTTTAACACCGGCCTAGTACAGTGGTCAGGTGTAAAAGCCCCCTTTAACACCGGCCTAGTACAGCGGTCCGGTGTAAAAGACCCCTTTAACACCGACCGAGTACAACGGTCCGGTATAAAATACCCCTTTAACACCGGCCGAGTACCATAGTCCGGTGTAAAAGACCCCTTTAACACCCAAGTTTGATTAAAGTTCGGTGTTGAAGCTATAGCCGGTTTAAAAGGGCGGCTGTTAAAGCCTCTTTCTGTAGTAGTGCACGGCGTGCCTAAACATGCCGTGTCTTAACCGTTCCGTTCCGATCCCTTCCAATTTTTGACACGGCACGGAACGGCACGATAAAAATAATAACATACTAACCGTACCGTGCCGTGTTGTGCCGTGTTTGAAACGAAACTGCATAAAACAGCACGAATTTAGAACACTATGACGGATGATTTGCCAGAACACGGCACGTTTAAGCACGGCGTAAGTAAAGAAAAAATATTTGACTTTTGAGGATTTACAGTGCTGCATTACCTCATCGTGCTTTATTTAGTGTGACAAAACCTTATCTGATCGCTAGCTGGTTGCTTACCCTCTAAATTCTCAGATCCGAATCTCTTTTGGTGGCCTGATCATAAGATTTGATTGAATACAATTCCTTTGTGGAAATTTTCTGAGAAAAAAAGGTACATTATCGAAATAATAAATTTATTGATATCTTTTCAGAAATTGAACTGCTACTTTTTTATATTAGTTGAACTATATATTACTTACTAGTCTAATGTTATATTAAATTGTATGTGCTTGAACCAGTAAACGCAGGACAGTAACATTCATTTAAATTTATGTATTATCAAATGTGGCTAATTAACATAGTTTTGAGTCCGTGCCTTCCTAGCTCGGGACATACATCTAATTTGTTTTTTTATTTTACAAAATTCTTACGGTTCATATTAAAAATATTACTGCATTACCTTATCTTGCTTTTTCCCGTGTGACAAGACCTTATCTGATCGCTAGCTGGTTGCTTACCCTCTTAAAGTCTCAAATCCGAATCTCTTTTTGGGCAAGATAAGATTCGATTTGAATACAATTTCATTGTGGAAGTTTTTCTATATTAAAAATAATAATAAAAGAAAAAAAAAGTTAGGTTATCGAATTAATAATTCTATCTATCAGGAGCGGATTCGAAGTTATTTAAGTCTGGACACAACTATCTCCGATACTGAGGTTAAAATCAAACTCGAATACAAATCAACTAAAATTGACTAAATATTATTAAAAAATTATTTTTTCACTTCAGAAGTAATTAAAAATACATTAGTATCCGAACTTGCCCATAAATGACTCTTCAATATCTAAGGAGATAACTTAGACTAAAAATAATATCTAAATGTAGCAAGAGGTGATGACGCTGAATCAAATCAAGTCTTGGTATAAATCTGAATGAGATCTCGGGTTGGATCTATTCTGTACTGCGTCATACTTTCCGGATTGATGAAAAACTTGTCCGACAGTATGGAGTACTGACCACACCGAGGGACAGGCCCTTAAGCGAAGGACAGGAACGAGCGGATTCAATGTGTTCCAATTTCTGGCCTTGCACCGAACATCCAACGGACCATGGACTAAACGGCCACTGCCTGAAAGTCCTCAATCTTGGCTCTACTATCCTTGGAGTCAGGTGGTGGTTCGGGTTCGACTAGTACAAAGTACTCTTCATCGGGTTCGAACTCGACCAGTCTTTCATCTTCGTATTCTTGATGGTACTCTTCGGACTCGAGATATTCGACAACTTCTCAAGGAGATTCTTCAAACTCGAAGTATTTCATGTCTTCTCATGATTCTTGGGACAACTCTTTAAATTCAAGAAGCTCTTTGGTGTCGGCCTCATGTATTTCCTTCTGGACATCTTCAGTAAGATAGTTAGGATCATACTGGTAGATCTTTTCTCGATGACATGCTCGGAAAAGACTTCCTCGGTATACTCAGGATCATACTGGTTAGGATCATAGTTGGAAACATACTCAAAATCATTCTCGTAGACTTCCTCGGTATACTCAGAAAACATGCTCGGAGTCATTCTTGTAGATTTCTTCCTCGGAGACTTTATCTTCTTCAGATCCTTGCTCAAACTATTTCATTTCTTGTAATTCTCGACGAAAACTTTTGGTTTCAAGAACTTCGCTCATTGATCCCAAAAACTTGATAATAGTGTCTTTTGAACTCGGAAATTTGAGAACCTTGTCGTTTGCGCTCGAGTGTTTGGGATGTTCGTTCGCCAAATCAAAGAGCTCGGGAACCTCATCTTTCGAACACAAGAACTCGAGAATCTCGTTTGCTAAATTTGAGAACTCGCTCTCAAGATGGGCAAAATTACAACTTCTAGCGAATCCTCGGTTTTGGGATTTTCTGAATTGTTTGAAACTTCTACTTGGACACTATCGGACCAATTTCGATTCTGCTCACGAACTAGATGATTGACATGTGTTGGTCTTGATTGTGAGGAACGAGAAAATGCGCAAGAGATTCTTTGAGTCTTCGCGCGGTTTAGTTGTGATGGCGAAAGTCAAATCAAGTCATGATCTGAATTCGAAACATATCTCAAATTGGATTCCCTGGCTCACTGTTGGAATGAGTCAGTTAAGTTTATATTGTATGTGCTTGAACCATTTAGTGCAGGACAGTAATATTCTTTTACATTCATGCTCTATCAAGTAGTGGCTACATAGTTTTGAGTATGCGCCTTCCTAGCTTGGATAACTTTTAAGATAATAATAATACATCTAATTTTTTTTTTAGTAAATCTATCGTCCCCATCTTCATGTCCCCCTTACACGCCCTTTGCATTATTTCTATATTTTCCTTGTCTTCCTCTAACTTCGCACGACGAGTCGCTCTAGTATCTCCTCCGCCTAATCCGATTGGAGCGCGACACCCTCCTCCGCTTCACGGAGAACATAACAAGCAATAACATCATCCGGGCAGGTGGATGAAATTGGCAAAGGATCGAAGAGAGCGTCAATGATTTAGTTGATCTGGTCGGCACAGCTAAAGTAAAAGTGTGCTTGCTAGAGCGAATCCTGGATAAGGCTCCTCTTTCCTGAGAGGGATAAAGTAGGTGATCGCTGACAGGGTGTACTTGATTGAGTTCCTTTATTGAGAATATGAACCATTATTGCCTACGGCAGGCTTTTGTCAGTCCTCGTCAGAAAAGTTTAGCTTCTGGAGATAAGACAGCCTAGTAAGAGGATTCAGTAGAGCTCAACTGAAACAAATCACCGATGATGTCAATCAGCATTTTGCGAAGGAAGCTGAGAAAAGTAGGTTGAGAGAAGCTCAGACACACAGGAGCTGCTGGTAAGCACCTAACTTTCTTTCGAGTATGTATATTATGAAAGCACCTAACTCTTCACAACTTATCAATGAATATAATTATTTTGGTATGAATAATTTACCGGTATGGGCATGGATGTTCTTATTTGGACAATCTTGTTTGGTCTACAGATGAAAGCGCTGATGCAAGTCAGCACCTGACCACCAACTTCTTTGAAGCATTTTCACAAACACTTCACGTGCGACCTTACTTTTCTAAAATTAATCTAGTTCTTTGATCGAAAGCCGTTGCGCGTTAGCATGCATTGGAGTTTCTTGCTTACTCGCTGGGGCAAAGCGAATTGGTGGCACATTACAAAATGTATGAGAAAGGTGCCGCAAAATAGTAGTATATCAATAAGATTTGCAAGGAGGGATGCGTTGGTACCATTCCATGTTTTGGAAAATCGTGCACGACAAGGGGACCAGATATCGCAACAATTAATTGAGTAATTTTCAAATGTGCCAACACATTACCAATGAGATGTTTCATGATTTGTTGCTATTTAAGTATGGTTACGCTAGTTGATATTGTTATATCAACTCTTTTTTTGGATTTGTATTGTATGGGACCTGATGTCTAATGAATTAAGGTAGCACCTAGCAATAGTAACAATTATTTGCATTCACTTTTAGTTTCTTTCTATAATTGATATCGGTGTAATTTTGCAAGTCTTTATATTAAGACAAGCAAGTCTCTATATTGTGAAAATCAAGTATTTATATTTAAAATGCAGCAAAATTGCTACAATACAAGTCTTATATTAGAACAAATGAGTATGTATATTATGAAAACTAAGTCTTTATATTATAACAAACAAGTTCTTATATTTATAAATGCAGCAAAATTGCTGCAAAATTGAAACATTCAAGTCTTTATATTAGAACAAGCAAGTCTCTATATTGTGACAATCAAGTCTTTATACTACAAAGGGCAAGTCTTTTTATTTATAAATGCAATAAAACTGCTGCAAATTTAGAACCTTAAAGTCTTTTTATTAGTACAAGCAAGTCTTTATATTGTAATAATAAAGTCTTTATATTATAAAAAGCAAGTCTTTTTATTTAAAACTGCTGCACAAAAAAAAATGCAACTAAATTGCAACAAACTTGAATTTAAATACATAGTTTTTATGTGATATAAAGACTTGAACACGCGACTATTAAGACTTCGTATGACTTATTATAAAGACTTGAACGCGCGAAGTGTTAATTTGCAGCAAATTACTGCCAAATTGAAGCAAAAATGCAGCAAGTTACAGGAAAATTACAGCAAATTGCAATCAAAGTAAAATTGTAGCAAGATTTAATTAAAATACGCAGTTTTTATATAATATAAAGACTTGGACACACAACTATTAAGACTTCGTATGATTTATATAAAGACTTTGGCGCGCAACGTTAATTTCCATTCTAAAGAATGGAAATTAGCTTTGCTAATGGTAGTTAGTTAGGGAAAGTTGTTAAAGAAACTTTTGTCTTGTAGTGAAAGAAGGTAAGGGAGACGGTTAAGGAGAGACTGTTAGCAGCTCCCAACTGTTTTTACAAAATTATTACGGTTCACATATTAAAAATATTGTATTTAAAAAATAAAATTGCTAATGTTTTTTTTTCAAATTATTTACATAGTCGGATATGCATCAAACCTGAGTCAATGTCAAATTCATTTGATCGCTCATCAGAAACTACATCTCAATAAATAAAATTGTGAGTCCAGAGGTTTGGAGTCGTGAATAGTCTCTTACAGAAATACAAAAAAATATTGTGTACAAAAATCTGAAAATGGTCCGACCTTTCTACGAATCCGTGCAAGCGGAAGCTATGTGCATCAAACTGCCTTTTTTTTAAAGACTAAATAGTTTTCAAATTGACTTAAATTTGTTACGTGAACTATAATGAGTAACATATCTATAATTTTAATTGAAATGATATTGTTTACAAAATGTATCGTAAAACTTACACGGATGAGGGTACGTTAGAAATTATCCAACTACGTACTAACAATTAATATTGATTATCTCTACTCTGACCAACGAATTGTTCAACTGTTCACCTCAGCAGTTTTTTTTGACTTCAGCCTCATCAGCTGCGTAATGGAACGCGTTTACCATAATATATATTATAAAAAATAAAAAATACTCATCTATCTACCTGTGTGACAGTGTGACACACCAATGAAACGATTAAAATACTCAATTGGTGGTCAGAGACGAATCTAGCACTTTCGTTCAAAATTTATGATATTTTTTTAGACATCAAGACATTATATATTTTAAAAATTGTTATTATAAACATATTTTTAAAAAATATATATTAATACATAATTAATTTAAAAAAAATATATATATAAATGTACAACTGACCCTCTCTGAATCTACGTGACTCATGAGTCATGATCAAGGCCACCGATTAGGTCGTTAATGTAAGGATCGTTACTTAATTCTTGATCAACTTTATTTAAATAATACATAAAAGGCCAACAAAGGGTAATGTCTATGCTCTATGGCTAACCATTCAAAGAAAGAGAAATATTGCAATTTTATTGGAGACATTCCCATGTGTCCTGCTTGAGCTAAAAAGGTAGAACTTGGTCAGAACTTTTTAACTGTATCCCATTATTTTTCAAAACGAGAAAAGTATATATTAATAATGTTTCAAAGAGATGATTTTAATTATAAACTATTGTCTAGAGAATTTCGTTAGATATTTGTCCACCACAGAATTAGATAATATTTTCGCACTAAGTTGAACGTTTTGAATTGTTGGGGTCAAATTGTTTAGGTTTGGAATTTTTTTTATTTTGACAGAAGAGTTCACAAATAATTCATGCTGAAGAGTCAACCGTTCTGATGTTTTCTATAGTCAGGAGCGAATTTAGCATGAGGCAGGAGTAAGTGTCTCCTCTGAAAAAGAAATTTGCAAAAAAATTTTGTATATTTGTACGATTTGACAAATTGTTTTGCAAAATTATCATGTATATTAAAAATCTACGTCATTTTGCTCCCTAAAAAAATTATAACTCTTGTCCTCTAATGAAAATTCTGGATCAGCCCCTGCCTATAGACAGGACGTTGTTTCATTGGCAACTGATTATTGATCTGTTTGCCTGAACGGTGGCTGTCAATGTATAAGATACAAGTCTGCTGGAGGTATTTTTGTATCCATATCTATTTGAAATTGGCCTTATTCTTACCCTGTCGTTATCGGTTAAAATTTGATTTGCCTGTATCCTACTCTTACCCATTAAAATATCAGGATAACAAATGGATAAATGACGAAAATGATAGTATTTGTATGATTATTATTTTTTATATTTATAAATAAACTATCAAAATATATTTATTTAATACAAACATGTCTCTACATAAATATAAATATAAATATACAATTGATTCCAACTCAAATTATTTTATCAAAACAATCAAAATAAAATACAAATATTTCATATCTTATCTAATTCTTCTATTGATATTTTTTTATAATTTATCCTATAGGATAACAGATACGAAATAGCCCGTACCCTTACCCACTTACACTAATCACACAGACTAATAATCCACTACCATGAATCGGTGGCTGCACCCGATCCAATTCGAGTCATAATGTTATGAGTCTTTCTTAAACTGGAATAATGGTATGATCTCTTTTATGTTTGGCAAAATAAAAAACTATAATAAAATGAAATGACATATTTACTTATATCAGCTTCGTCAGTTTAACCGGGACCCATTGCTGATGCGGGATTGTGTCGATCTGATGTGTAAATAAGACCAATTCTCCAAACAATTTAATAATGTCATTTAATGCAATAGGAAAATATTAATATTATATGCTGGCCCGAGTCGACATCAAATCCCACGCAGCACCGAGTCAGCACGGCCTTTTCAACTTGCCGTGCCTGTGGTGACCTCACGAATCAGTTTTGGCGAAGAATTTCAGATTTGCTTCTGTATCCTGCAATCAAGCGTATTCACATGGACCATGTAATATCATTAATTTGTAACACTGTGTTACTTGCTAAATTAATTCACTACATAAATCACTTTTAATATCCGTTACAAAATAATCTTTTGTATCTGATACGAAGTGTGTTATAGAGAGGTTGTTAAATATAGAAAGCAATTGATATTAAAAGTTGAGCTTTATATTGGTTGTTAGAGAACACCAAGTACTAAAAGTCACATTCATATATGTTGTTACAAAGCACCTTATATTAAAAATCACATTTTATATATATTCTTACAGAGCAATCAATATTAAAAGTCGTCTTTATGCTCATATTGTCAAACACGCGATATTAAAGATTTTCGAATAAAAAATCAAATTTTCAGCCAGCCATCGAGCAACGACCACACCAGGTCTGAACACGCATTATCTACTTAGAAATAATGTGTTGTTAATGCACTCACTTAAATTAATTGAACTAGTGAAATGTTAATGTTAAAGTAATAGTTATAATTTAATAGTTTACTATTAAAAATAAATTCATTGAACCATGTGTTAAGCAGTTAAGTGCTAAAGGAAATTAAATACAAAGCCACACCTTTTCTTTTAACTGATATGTAAGTTTAGCAAGAGTCTTTACATGAAAATTTTAAATTGGCAAAATATATAACATAGGAAGCTCGCTCCACATATAAAAGTAGTAACATGCAGAAAGATGAGTTTAGTTGAGGGACATATCCGTGGATATATGTACACAGATGAGGGAAAGATGAGTGAGTGATATGTGGAAAAATCTGATTTGTTTAGATATTTTCTGTGATTGAAAAAAATGGAGATATGTGGGAAGAATATCGTGCAATGTTATTAGTCAATGTTTACATACTCTTTTATATATGTTGTTACAAAGAACATACATTAAAGATCATTTTATATATGTTGTTCTAAGATATTCGGTATTAAAGACCTTTTATATTATCTTTTTGTAAAATCTGATATTAAAGGTAGCCTTTTATACCCTTTTTTATAACACCTGATACTAAAGGTAGCCTTTTAAATCTTCTTTTAAAACACCCGATATTAAAAGTTCTTCCTGCTTTTTGACATTATCCTATGCCTCTTTATGCCAATTTTTAAAAGACCCGGTATTAAATCTTTCAATAGAATTTCGGTTGCGTCATTGTACCATTTTAATACCCCTTGTTTTGCACAATAGATACAAAAAGAGGGGTATTAAAACCTCTTTTTTGTAGTAGTGTGTGTTATATTGACTATGAGGCTATGAGGCTTTGTGTAGTTTTCTTGAAATGTTACCACCCATAAATGAAGTAATTTGATCTGAAACACATATCGTAATAGGATAAGATATTTTGTGATGTTTCTTTTATAGTTAGCACTCTTAAATGGAGTACTAGGACATGAAGCACCTAGAGCAATAATCAATGCTCCTTCATGGTGTTTTAGTGAAATGTTACCACCCATAAAGGATGTAAGCGGATCTGTAACACTTTTCGTAGTAGGATAAGATTATTTGTCAAGTTTACTTTAATTGTTACCACCCATAAATGAAGTACTCTAATCAGAATCACTCATAAATTAATAATACTGATATGAAGCACATAGCGTGGTATTCTATACTTCTTCGTGGTGTTTTAGTGAATGGTTACATTATTTAAATGAAGTACTCGAAGAAGAAACTCTACTCGTAGTATGATATGATGCTTTGTGGAGATTTCTTGAACCACTCATAAATGAAGTACTCTGATCAAAAACACTTCTCATAGTAGCATAAGATACTTTGTGCAATTTTCTTTAATGATTACCATCCATAAATGAAGTAATCATACAAGAAACACTTATCATAGTAGGATAAGATGTTATTTGGTTTTTTCTTGATTGTTTACCGCCATAAATGATGTACTCGGACATGAAGCACAAAGAGTCGTATTATATGCTTCTTTGTGGCCTTTTAGTTAATTTATACCACCATTAAATGAAGTACTCGAAGAAGAAACACTTCTCGTAGTAGCCTAGGAGGTTTTGTGGAGATTTTCTTGAAACTTAACCACCCATAAATGAAGTAATCTGATATTAAACAATTATTGTAATATGATAAGATGTTTTGTGATGTTTTCTTTAATGGTTACCATCCTTAAATGATGTACCCGGACATAATGAACCTATAGTGATAATCTATGCTCCTTCATGGTTTTTAGTGAAATGTTACCACTCTTAATTGAGTATGTGTACAACAAACACTACTCGTAGTAGGCTATGATGCTTTGTGGGGTTTCTTGAAACATTACCAACCATAAATGCAGTAATACATTTTGAAACACTTTTCGTAGTAGGATAAGATGCTTTGTGGTGTTTTTTTAATGGTTACCACCCATAAATGAATTACTATGATGAGAATCACTCATAAATTAAGTGCTCGGACATGAAGCACAAAGAGTGGTAATTTTTGCTTCTTTGTGGAGTTTTCTTGAAAGGTTACCACTCATAAATGAAGTAATCGGCTCATAAACACTTCTCATAGTAGGATAATATGCTTTATGGTATTTTCTTTAGTTGTTATCACCAATAAATGAAGTACTCGGATAAGAAACACACCTAGTAGTAGGATAAGATACTTTGTGGTGTTTTCTTGATTGTTTATCGCCAATAAATGTTGTACTCGGACATGAAGCAGATAGAGTGGTATTCTATGCTTCTTCGTGGCATTTTAGTGAATGGTTTCCACAATTAAATGAAGTACTCGAAGAAGAAACACTTCTTGTAGTATGCTATGAGGCTTTGTGTAGTTTTCTTGAAAAATTACCACCCATATATGAAGTAATCTTATCTGAAACACTTCTCGTAATATAATAAGATGCTTGTGGTATTTTCTTTTACAGTTACCATCCTTAAATGAAGTACTCGGACATGAAGCACCTAGAGTGGTAATCAATGCTCCTTCGTGATATTTTAGTGAAATGTTGTCACCCAAAAAAAGAAGTACTCTAATCAGAATCACTCATAATTCATAAATTAAGTACTGAGACATGAAGCACATAGAGTGGTATTCTATTCTTCTTCTTGGTGTTTTAGTGAATGGTTATAACACTTAAATGAAGTACTCGAAAAAGAAACTCTTCTCATAGTATGATATGTTGCTTTGTGGAATTTTCTTGAAAGGTTACAACTCAAAAATGAAGTACTCTGATCAGAAACACTTCTCATAGTAGGATAAGATTCTTGGTTTTGTTTTCTTTAATGCTTACCACCCATAAATTAATTACTCATATAAGTAACACTTGTAGTACTAGGATAAGATGTTTTTTGGTATTTTCTTGATTGTTTACTGCCAATAAATGATGTACTCAGACATGAAGCACATAGAGTGGTATTCTATTCTTCTTCGTGGTGTTTTATTGAATGGTTCCACCATTAAATGAAGTACTAAAAGAAGAAACACTTATCGTAGTAGGCTATGAGGTTTTGTGGAGTTTTCTTGAAACGTTACGACCCATAATTAAAGTAATTTGTTAGGAAACAATTATCATAATAAGATAAGAAGCTTTGTGGTATTTTCATTAATGTTTACAACTCTTAAATGAAGTACTCTGATTAGAAAAACTTCTCATAGAAGCATAAGAAGCTTTGTTGGGTTTTATTGAATGATTACCAATCATAAATGAAGTGATCGAATCTAAAACACTTCTCGTAGTTGGATAAGATGTTTTGTGGCGTTTTCTTTAATGAATACCACTCATAAATGAAGTAATATGATCATAATAACTCATAAATTAAGTACTCCGACAAGAAGCACATAGAGTGATATTTTATGCTTCTTTGTGGTGTTTTAGTGAATTGTTACAATACTTAAATAAACTATTCGAAGAATAAACTCTTCTCATAGTAAGATATGATGCTTTGTTGAGTTTTCTTGATAGGTTAGCACTCATAAATGTAGTGCTCTGCTCAGAAACACTTATCAAAGTAAGATAACATGCTTTGTGTTGTTTTCTTTAGTGATTATCACTCATAAATTAAGTACTCTGACATGAAGCATATAGAGTGATATTCTATGCTTCTTTGTGGTGTTTTAGTGAATGGTTACAACACTTAAATAAACTACTAAGAGAATAAACTCTTCTCGTTGTAAGATATGATGCTTTGTGGAGTTTTCTTGAAAGGTTACCGCTCATAAATGAAGTACTATGCTCAGAAACACTTCTATAGTAGGATAACATGCTTTGTGTTGTTTTCTTTCATGGTTATCACGCATAAATGAAGTACTCGGATAAGAAACACTTCTCGCAGTAGGATAAGTTGCTTTGTGGGGTTTTCTTGATTGTTTATCGCCAATAAATGATCTATTCCGACATGAAACACATAAAGTGGTATTCTATACTTCTTCGTGATATTTTAGTGAATGGTTCCACCATTAAATGAAGTACTCAAAGAAGAAACACTTCTCGTAGTAGGCTATGAGGTTTTGTGGAGTTTTCTTGAAACGTTACGACCCATAAATGTAGTTATATGATCTGAAATATTTATCGTAATAGGATAAGATGCTTTGTGTTGTTTTCTTAATGCATGTTTACCATCCTTAAATGAAGTACACTGATCAGAAACACGTCTCATAGAAGCAGAAGAAGCTTTGTGGTGTTTTCTTGAATGGTTACCACTCATAAATGAAGTAATCGGATCTGAAACACTTTTGGTAGTTGGATAAAATGCTTTGTGGCATTTTCTTTAATGGTTATCACACATAAATGAAGTAATATGATCAGAATCACTCTTCAAATAAGTACTCGGACATGAAGCACATAAAGTGGTATTCTATGCTTCTTTGTGGTGTTTTAGTTAATGGTTACATCACTTAAATAAACTACTAGGAGAATAAACTCTTCTCGTTGTAAGATATGATACTTTGTGGAGTTTTCTTGAAAGGTTACCACTCATAAATGAAGTACTATGCTTAGAAACACTTCTAAAGTAGGATAACATGCTTTGTGTTGTTTTCTTTAGTGGTTATCACACATAAATGAAGTACTTGAATAAGAAACACATCCCATAGTAGGATAAGACGCTTTGTGGTGTTTTCTTGATTGTTTATCGCCAATAAATGATGTACTAGGACATGAAGCACATAAAATGGTATTCTATGCTTCTTCGTGGTGTTTTAGTGAATGGTTCCACCATTAAATGAAGTACTCGAAGAAGAAACACTCCTCGTAGTAGGCTATGTGGCTTTGTGTAGTTTTCTTGAAACGTTACCACCCATAAATGAAGTAATCTAAACTGAAACACTTCTCGTAGTAGGATATGATACGTATTGGTGTTTGCTTTAATGTTCACTAATCTTAAATGAAATACTCTGATAAAAAAACACTTCTCATAGAAGCATAGGAATCTTTGTGAGATTTTCTTGAAAGGTTACCACTAATAAATTAAGTACTCGGATCTGAAACACTTCTCGTAGTTGGATAAGATGTTTTGTGGTGTTTTCTTTAATGGTTACCACTCATAAATGAAGTAATATAATCAGAATCACTCATAAATTAAGTACTCGGACATGAAGCACATAGAGTGATAT
Organism: Eleocharis quinqueflora; assembly: GCA_964058865.1. Taxonomy (NCBI): domain Eukaryota; kingdom Viridiplantae; phylum Streptophyta; class Magnoliopsida; order Poales; family Cyperaceae; genus Eleocharis; species Eleocharis quinqueflora. Next base: position 138,435 of record CAXKVX010001105.1, read on the forward strand.
TCTATGCTTCTTTGTGGTGTTTTAGTGGGTGGTTACAACACTTAAATAAACTACTCGGAGAATAAGCTCTTCTCGTAATAAGATATGTTACTTTTGTGGAGTTTTCTTAAAAAGGTTACCAATTATAAATGAAGTACTCTTCTTAGAAACACTTCTGTTTTGTGGTGTTTTCTTTAGTGGTTATCACCCATAAATGAAGTATTTGGTTAAGAAACACTTCTCGTAGTAGAATAAGATGCTTTGTGGGGTTTTCTTCATTGTTTACCGCCAATAAATGATGTATTCCGACATGAAACTCATAGAGTGGTATTCTATGCTTCTTTGTGATGTTTTAGCGAAAGAATCCGTCATTAAATGAAGTACTCGAAAAAGAAACACCTCTAGTAGTAGGCTATGAGGTCTTGTGGAGTTTTCATGAAACGTTACGACCCATAAATGTAGTAATGTGATCTGAAACAATTATCGTAATAGGATAAGTCGCTGTGTGGTATTTTCTTAATGTTTACCATCCTTCAGTGAAGTACTATGATCATAAAGACTTCTCATAAAAGCAGAAGAAGCTTTGTGGGGTTTTCTTGAATGGTTACCACTTGTAAATGAAGTAATCGGATCTGAGACACTTTTCGTAGTTGGATAAGATGCCTTGTAGTGTTTTCTTTATTGGTTACCACCCATAAATGAAGTAATATGATTAGAATCACTCATAAATTAAGTACTCGAACATGAAGCACATAAAGTAGTATTATATGTTTTTTGTGGTGTTTTAGTGAATGGTACAACACTTAAATAAACAACTAGGAGAATAAACTCTTCTCGTTGTAAGATTTGATGCTTTGTGGAGTTTTCTTGAAAGGTTACCACTCATAAATGAAGTACTATGCTCAGAAACTCTTCTAAAGTAGGATAACATGCTTTGTAGTGTTTTCATTAGTGGTTATCACCCATAAATGAAGTACTCGAAGAAGAAACATTTCTCGTAGTATGCTATGAGGTTTTGTGGAGTTTTTCTTGAAACGTTACGACCCATAAATATAGTAATCTGATCTGAAACAAATAACTTAATATGATAAGATACTTTGTGGTGTCTTCTTGATTGTTTACCGCCAATAAATGATGTACTCTGACATGAAATACATAGAGTGGTATTCTATACTTCTTCGTGGTGTTTTATTGAATATTCCACCATTAAATGAAGTACTAAAAGAACACTTATCGTAGTAGGCTATGAGGTTTTGTGGAGTTTTCTTGAAACATTATGACCCATAAATGTAGTAATTTGATATGAAACAATTATCCTAATAGGATAAGATGCTTTGTGGTGTTTTCTTAATATTTACCAACCTTAAATGAAGTACTCTGATCAGAAACAATTCTCATAGATGCATAAGAAGCTTGTGGGTTTTCTTGAATGGTTACCACTCATAAATGAAGTAATCGGATCTGAAATACTTTTCGTAGTTGCATAAGAGGTTTTGTGGTGTTTTCTTTAACGGTTACCATCCATAAATGAAGTAATATGATCAGAATCACTCATAAATTAAGTACTCGGACAAGAAGCACATAGAGTGATATTCTATGCTTCTTTGTGGTGTTTTATTGAATGGTTACAACACTTAAATAAACTACTAGGAGAATAAACTCTTCTCTTTGTAAGATATGATGCTTTGTGGAGTTTTCTTGAAAGGTTACCACTCATAAATGAAGTACTATGCTCAGAAACACTTCTATAGTAGGACAACATGCTTTGTGTTGTTTTCATTCGTGGTTATCACGCATAAATGAAGTACTCGGATAAGAAACACTTCTCGTAGTAGGATAAGATTCTTTATGGTGTTTTCTTGATTGTTTACCGCCAATATATGATGTACTCGGAAATGAAGCACATAGAGTGATATTCTATACTTCTTCGTGCAATTTTAGTGAATGGTTCCATCACTAAATGAAGTACTCGATGAAGAAACATTTCACGTAGTAGACTATGAGGTATTTTGGAGTTTTCTTGTAACGTTACGATCCATAAATGAAGTAATTTGATCAGAAACAATTGTCGCAATATGATAAGAAGCTTTGTTGTGTTTTCTTTAATGGTTATCACCCATAAATGAAATAATATAATCATAATCACTCATAAAATAAGTACTAAGATATGAAGCACATAGAGTTGTATTCTATGCTTCTTTGTGGTGTTTTAGTGCGTGGTTACAACACTTAAATAAACTACTCGGAGAATAAACTCTTCTCGTAGTAAGATATGATGTTTTTTTAGTTTTCTTTAAAGGTTATCACCCATAAATGAAGTACTCGGATAAGAAACACTTCTCGTTGTAGGATAAGATGCTTTGCGCTATTTTCTTGACTGTTTACGCCATTAAATGATGTTGTAGGACATGAAGCACATAGAATGATATTCTATGCTTCTTCGTGGTGTATTAATGAATGGTTACAACACTTAAACAAACTACTCGGAGAATAAACAATTTTCGAAGTAAGATATGATGCTTTTTTGAGTTTTCTTGAAAGGTTACCACTAATAAATGAAGTACTATGCTCAAAAACACTTCTCATAGTAGTATAAGATGCTTTGTGTGTTTTCTTTAGTGGTTATCACCCATAAATGAAGTACTCGGATAATAAACTTCTCGTAGTAGGATAAAATGCTTTGCGGTATTTTTTCTTGTTTGTTTACCGCAATAAATGATGTACTCGGACATGAAGCACATAGAGTGGTATTCTATGCTTCTTCCTGGTGTTTTACTGAATGGTTCCACCATTAAATGAAGTACTCGAAGAAGAAACACTTCTCGTAGTGGGCTATGAGGTTTTGTGGAGTTTTCTTGAATCGTTACGACCCATAAATGTAGTTATCTGATCTGAAATAATTATCGTAATAGGATAAGATGCTTTGTGTTGTTTTCTTAATATTTACCATCCTTAAATGAAGTTCTCTGATCAGAAACACTTCTCATAGAAGCAAAAGAAGCTTTGTGTGGTTTTCTTGAATGGTTACCACTCTCATAATGAAGTAATCAGATCTGAAACACTTTTCGTAGTTGGATAAGATGCTTTGTGGCATTTTCATTAATAGTTACCACCCATATATGAAGTAATATAATCAGAATCACTCTTCAAATAAGTACTCGAACTTGAAGCACATAGAGTGGTATTATATGCTTTTTTGTGGTATTTTAGTGAATGGTTACAACACTTAAATAAACTACTAGGAGAATTAACTCTTCTCGTAGTAAGAGATGATGCTTTGTGGAGTTTTCTTGAAAGGTTACCATCATAAAAGAAGTAATCTGCTCAAAGACACTTCTAATAGTAGGATAACATGTTTTGTGATATTTTCTTTAGTGGTTATCACTCATAAATGAAGTGCTCGGATAAGAAACACTTGTCGTAGTATAATAAGATGCTTTGTGGTGTTTTCTTGATTGTTTACCACCAATAAATGATGTACTCGGACTTGAAGCACATAGAGTGGTATTTTATGCTTCTTCGTGGTGTTTTAGTGAATGGTTTCACCATTAAATGAAGTACTCGAAGAACAAACATTTCTCGCAGTAATCTATGAGGTTTTGTGGAGTTTTCTTGAAACGTTACGACCCATAAATGTAGTAATATGATCGGAAACAATTATCTTAATAGGATAACATGCTTTGTGGTATTTTCTTAATGTTTGCCACCCTTAAATTAAGTACTCTGATCAGAAACACTTCTCATAGAAGCATAAGAAGCTTTGTGGGGTTTTCTTGAATGGTTACCACTCATAAGAAGTAATTGGATCTGAAACACTTCTCGTAGTTGGATAAAATACTTTGTGGGGTTTTCTTTAATGGTTACCACACATAAATGAAGTAATATGATCCAAATCACTCATAAATTAAGTACTCGGACATGAAGCACACAGAGTGGTATTCTATACTTCTTTGTGGTGTCTTAGTGAATGAAGTACTCTGCTTAGAAACACTTCTATAGTAGGATAACATGTTTTGTGGTGTCTTCTTTAGTGGTTATCACCCATAAATGAAGTATTCGGTTAAGAAACACTTCTCGTAGTAGAATAAGATGCTTTGTGGGGTTTTCTTCATTGTTTACCGCCAATAAATGATGTATTCTGACATGAAACACATAGAGTGGTATTCTATGCTTCTTTGTGATGTTTTAGTGAAAGATTTTGTCATTAAATGAAGTACTCGAAGAAGAAACACTTCTAGTAGTAGGCTATGAGGTTTTGTGGAGTTTTCATGAAACGTTACGACCCATGAATGTAGTAATCTGATCTGAAACAATTATCGTAATAGGATAAGTTTCTTTGTGGTGTTTTCTTAATGTTTACCAACCTTAAGTGAAGTACTCTGATCATAAAGACTTCTCATAAAAGCAGAAGAAGCTTTGTGGGGTTTTCTTGATTGGTTACCACATGTAAATGAAGTAATCGGATCTGAGACACTTTTTATAGTTGGATAAGATGCTTTGTAGTGTTTTCTTTAATGGTTACCACCCATAAATGAAGTAATATGATCATAATCACTCAAAAATTAAGTACTCGAACATGAAGCACATAGAGTGGTATTCTATGCTTCTTTGTGGTGTCTTAGTGAATTGTTACAACACTTCAATAAACTACTCGGAGAATAAACTCTTCTCACAGTAAGATATGATACTTTTGTGGAGTTTTCTTAAAAAGGTTACCACTTATAAATGAAGTACTCTGCTTAGAAACACTTCTATAGTAGGATAACATGTTTTGTGGTGTTTTCTTTAGTGGTTATCACCCATAAATGAAGTATTCGGATAAGAAGCACTTCTCGTAGTAGGATAAGATGCTTTGTGGTGTTTTCTTCATTGTTTACCGCCAATATATGATGTACTCGGTAATGAAGCACATAGAATGGTATTCAATGCTTCATCTTGCAATTTTACTGAATGGTTCCACCATTAAATGAAGTACTCGAAGCAGAAACTCTTCTCGTAGTAGTCTATGAGGTTTTTTGGAGTTTTCTTGAAATGTTACGACCCAGAAATGAAGTAATCTGATCGGAAACAATTGTCGCAATAGGATAAGATGATTTGTTGTGTTTTCTTTAATGGTTATCAGAATCACTCATAAAATAAGTACTCGGACATGAAGCACAAAGAGTGGTATTCTCTGCTTCTTTGTGGTGTTTTAGTGGGTGGTTACAACACTTAAATAATCTACTCGGAGAATAAACTATTCTCGTATTAAGATATGATGCTTTTTGTGTTTTCTTTAAAGGTTATCGCCCATAAATTAAGTACTCGAATAAGAAACACTTACTCGTAGTAGGATAAGATGCTTTGCGGTATTTTCTTGATTGTTTACTGCCAAAAATTGATGTACTCGAACATGAAGCACATATAGTGGTATTCTATGATTCTTCGTGGTGTTTTAGTGAATGATTCCACCATTAAATGAAGTACTCCAAGAAGAAACACTTCTCGAAGTAGGCTATGATGTTTTGTAGAGTTTTCTTGAGACGTTACGACCCATAAATGAAGTAATCTGACCTGAAACACTTCTCGTAATAAGATATGATGTTTTGTGGAGTTTTGTTGAAAGGTTACCTCTCATAAATGAAGTACTATGCTCAAAAACACTTCTAAAGTAGGATAACATGCTTTGTGGTGTTTTCTTTAGTAGTTATCACCCATAAATAAGTACTCGGATAAGAAACACTTCTCGTAGTAGGATAAGATGCTTTGTGGTGTTTTCTTGATTGTTTACCGCCAATAAATGATGTACTAGGACATGAAGCACATATAGTGGTATTCTATGCTTTTTTGTGGTGTCTAAGTGATTGTTTACAACACTTAAATAAACTACTCGGAGAATAAACTCTTCTCATTATAAGATATGATTCTTTGTTGAGTTTTCTTGAAAGGTTATCACTCATAAATGATGTACTCTGCTCAGAAACACTTCTCATAGAATGATAAGATGCTTTGTGTATTTTCTTTAGTTGATATCACCCATAAATGAAATACTCGGATAAGAAACACTTCTCTTAGTATGAAAAGATGCTTTGTGGAGTTTTCTTTATTGTTTATCTTTAATAAATGATGTACTCAGACATGAAGCACGTAGAGTGGTATTATATGCTTTTTTATGGTGTTTTAGTGAATGGTTACAACACTTATATAAACTACTCGGAGAATAAACTCTTTCCGTAGTAAGATATGATGCTTTGTGGAGTTTTCTTGAAAGGTTACCACTAATAAATGATGTACTCTGCTCAAAAACACTTCTATAGTAGAATAACATGCTTTGTGTTGTTTTCATTCTGGTTATCACGCATAAATGAAGTACTCGGATAAGAAACACTTCTCGTAGTAGGATAAGATGCTTTGCGGTATTTTCTTGATTGTTTACCGCCAATAAATGATGTACTAGGACAAGAAGCACATAGAGTGGTATTCTATGATTCTTTGTGGTGTTTTAGTGAATGATTCCACCATTAAATGAAGTACTCCAAGAAGAAACACTTCTCGAAGTAGGCTATGATGTTTTGTGGAGTTTTCTTGAAACGTTACGACACATAAATGAAGTAATCTGATCAGAAACACTTCTCGTAATAAGGTATGATGTTTTGTGGAGTTTTCTTGAAAGGTTACCTCTCATAAATGAAGTACTATGCTCAAAAACACATCTAAAGTAGGATAAATAACATGCTTTGTGGTGTTTTATTTAGTGATTATCACCCATAAATGAGTACTCGGATAAGAAACACTTCTCGTAGTAGGATAAGATGCTTTGTGGTGTTTTCTTGATTGTTTACCGCCAATAAATGATGTACTAGGACATGAAGCATATAGAGTGGTATTCTATGCTTTTTCGTGGTGTTTTAGTGAATGGTTCCATCATTAAATGAAGTACTCGAAGAAAAAATACTTCTCGTTGTAGGCTATGAGGCTTTGTGTAGTTTTCATTAAACGTTACCACACATAAATGAATTAATCTGAACTGAAACACTTCTCGTAATAGGATATGATACTTTGTGGTGTTTTCTTTAATGTTTACCAACCTTAAATGAAGTACTCTGATTAGAAACACTTCTCATAGAAACATAAGAAGCTTTGTGGGATTTTCTTGAACGGTTACAACTCATTATAAGTAATCGGATCTGAAACACTTCTCGTAGTTGGATAAGATGCTTTGTGGTGTATTCTTTAGTGGTTACCACCCATAAATGAAGTAATATGATCGGAATAACTCATTAATTAGGTACTCGAACATGAAGCACATAGAGTGGTATTCTATGCTTCTTTGTGGTGTCTAAGTGATTGTTGACAACACTTAAATAAACTACTCGGAGAATAAACTCTTCTCATTATAAGATATGATTCTTTGTTGAGTTTTCTTGAAAGGTTACCACTCATAAATGAGGTACTCTGCTCAAAAAAACTTCTCATAGTATGATAAGATGCTTTGTTTATTTTCTTTAGTTGATATCACTTATAAATGAAGTACTCTGATCAGAAACACTTCTCATAGAAGCATAAGAAGCTTTGTGGGGTATTCTTGAATGGTTACCACCCATAAATGTAGTAATCGGATCAGAATCACTCATAAATTATGTACTCGGACATGAAGCACATAAATTGGTATTCTATGCATCTTCAGGCAATTTTTGCGAATGGTTCCATCATTAAATGAAGTACACGAAGCAGAAACACTTCTCGTAGTAGGCTATGAGGTTTTTTGGAGTTTTATTGAAACGTTACGACCCACAAATGAAGTAATCTGATCGGAAACAATTGTCGCAATAGGATAAGATGCTTTGTTGTGTTTTTTTTAATGGTTATCACCCATAAATGAAGTAATATAATCATAATCACTCATAAAATAAGTAGTCGGACATGAAACACATAGAGTGGTATTCTATGCTTTTTTGTGGTGTTTTAGTGGGTGGTTACAATAATTAAATAAACTACTCGGAGAATAAACTCTTCTTGTTGTAAGATATGATGCTTTTTTGAGTTTTCTTTAAAGGTTATCACCCATAAATGAAGTACTCAGATAAGAAACACTTACTCGTAGTAGGATAAGATGTAGTGCGGCATTTTCTTGATTGTTTACCACTAATAAATGATGTACTCGGACATGAAGCACATAGAGTGGTATTCTATGCTTCTTCGTGGTGTTTTAGTGAATGATTCCACCATTAAATGAAGGACTCCAAGAAGAAACACTTCTCGTAGTATGCAATGCAATTTTGTGGAGTTTTCTTGAATCGTTACGTCCCATAAATGAAGTAATCTGATATGAAACACTTCTCGTAATAAGATATGATGTTTTGTGGAGTTTTCTTGAAAGGTTACCACTCATAAATGAAGTAATATGCTCAGAAACACTTCTAAAGTAGGATAACATGTTTTGTGGTGTGTTTATAGTGGTTATCACCCATAAATGAAGTACTCGGATAAAAAACACTTCTCGTAGTAGGATAAGATGCTTTGCGGTGTTTTCTTGATTGTTTACCGCCAATAAATAATGTACTAGGACATGAAGCACATAGAGTGGTATTCTATGCTTCTTTGTGTTGTTTTAGTGAATGATACCACCATTAAATGAAGTACTCCAAGAAGAAACACCTCTCGTAGTAGGCTATGATGTTTTGTGGAGTTTTCATGAAATGTTACGACCCATAAATGAAGTGTTCTGATCTGAAACACTTCTCGAAATAAGATATGATGTTGTGTGGAGTTTTCTAGAAAGATTACCTCACATAAATGAAGTACCATCCTCAAAAACACTTCTAAAGTAGGATAACATGCTTTGTGGTGTTTTCTTTAGTGGTTATCACCCATAAATGAGTACACGGATAAGAAACACTTCTCGTAGTAGGATAAGATGCTTTGCGGTATTTTCTTGATTGTTTACCGCCAAAAATTGATGTACTCGAACATGAAACACATAGAGTGGTATTCTATGATTCTTCGTGGTGTTTTAGTGAATGATTCCTCCATTAAATGAAGTACTCCAAGAAGACACACTTCTCGAAGTAGGCTATGATGTTTTGTGGAGTTTTCTTGAAACGTTACGACCCATAAATGAAGTAATATGATTTGAAACACATCTCGTAATAAGATATGATGTTTTGTGGAGTTTTCTTGAAATGTTACCTCTCATAAATGAAGTACTACGTTCACAAACACTTCTAAAGTAGGATATATAACATGCTTTGTGGTGTTTTCTTTAGTGGTTATCACCCATAAATGAGTACTCGGATAAGAAACACTTCCCCTAGTAGGATAAGATGCTTTGTGGTGTTTTCTTTATTGTTTACCGCCAATAAATGATGTACTAGGACATGAAGCATATAGAGTGGTATTCTATGCTTCTTCGTGGTGTTTTAGTGAATGGTTCCATCATTAAATGAAGTACTCGAAGAAAAAACACTTCTCGTAGTAGGCTATGAGGCTTTGTATAGTTTTCTTTAAACGTTACCACCCATAAATTAAGTAATGTGAACTGAAACACTTCTCGTAATAGGATATGATACTTTGTGGTGTTTGCTTTAATGTTTACGAACCTTAAATGAAGTACTCTGATCAGAAACACTTCTCATAGAAACATAAGAAGTTTTGTGGGATTTTCTTGAACGGTTACCACTCATAAATGTAGTAATCGGATCAGAATCACTCATGAATTATGTACTCGGACATGAAGCACATAGAGTGGTATTCTATGCTTCTTTGTGGTATTTTAGTGAATGGTTACAACACTTAAATAAACTACTCGGAGAATAAACTCTTCTCGTAGTAAGATATGATGCTTTGTGTATTTTTTTTTAAATGTTACCACTCATAAATGAAGTACTATGCTCAGAACCACTTCTATAGTAGGATAACATGCTTTGTGTTTTTTCTTTCTGGTTATCAGGCATAAATGAAGTACTCGGATAAGAAACACTTCTCGTAGTAGGATAAGATGCTTTGTGGTGTTTTCTTGATTGTTTACCGCCAATATATGATGTACTCGGTAATGAAGCACATAGATTGGTATTCTATGCTTCTTCAGGCAATTTTTGCGAATGGTTCCACCACTAAATGAAGTACACGAAGCATAAACACTTCTCGTAGTAGGCTATGAGGTTTTTTGGAGTTTTATTAAAACGTTACGACCCATAAATGAAGTAATATGATCGGAAACAATTTTCGCAATAGGATAAGATGCTTTGTTGTGTTTTCTTTAATGGTTATCACCCATAAATGAAGTAATATAATCATAATCACTCATAAAATAAGTACTCGAACATGAAGCACATAGAGTGGTATTCTATGCTTCTTTGTGGTGTTTTAGTTGGTGGTTACAACAATTAAATAAACTACTCGGAGAATAAACTCTTCTTGTAGTAAGATATGATGCTTTTTTGAGTTTTCTTTAAAGGTTATCACCCATAAATGAAGTACTCAGATAAGAAACACTTACTCGTCGTAGGATAAGATGTAGTGCGACATTTTCTTGATTGTTTACCACTAATAAATGATGTACTCGGACATGAAGCACATAGAGTGGTATTCTATGCTTCTTCGTGGTGTTTTAGTGAATGATTCCACCATTAAATGAAGGACTCCAAGAAGAAACACTTCTCGTAGTATGCAATGCTATTTTGTGGAGTTTTCTTGAATCGTTACGTCCCATAAATGAAGTAATCTGATATGAAACACTTCTCGTAATAAGATATGATGTTTTGTGGAGTTTTTTTGAAAGGTTACCACTCATAAATGAAGTAATATGCTTAGAAACACTTCTAAAGTAGGATAACATGCTTTGTGGTGTGTTTATAGTGGTTATCACCAATAAATGAAGTACTCGGATAAAAAACACTTCTCGTAGTAGGATAAGATGTTTTGCGGTGTTTTCTTGATTGTTTACCGCCAATAAATAATGTACTAGGACATGAAGCACATAGAGTGGTATTCTATGCTTCTTCGTGGTGTTTTAGTGAATGATTCCACCATTAAATGAAGTACTCCAAGAAGAAACACCTCTCGAAGTAGGCTATGATGTTTGTGGAGTTTTCATGAAATGTTACGACCCATAAATGAAGTGTTCTAATCTGAAACACTTCTCGAAATAAGATATGATGTTGTGTGGAGTTTTCTTGATTGTTTACCACTAATAAATAATGTACTAGGACATGAAGCACATAGAGTGGTATTCTATGCTTCTTTGTGGTGTCTAAGTGATTGTTTACGACACTTAAATAAACTACTCGTAGAATAAACTCTTTTCATTATAAGATATGATTCTTTGTTGAGTTTTTTTGAAATGTTACCACTCATAAATGAGGTACTCTGCTCAGAAAAACGTTTCATAGTATGATAAGATGCTTTGTGTATTTTCTTTAGTTGATATCACTCATAAATGAAGTACTCTGATCAGAAAAAATTCTCATAGAAGCATAAGATGTTTTGTGGGGTTTTCTTGAATGGTTACCACTCATAAATGTAGTAATCGGGTCAGAAACACTTCTAAAGTAGGATAACATGCTTTGTGGTGTGTTTTTAGTGGTTATCACCCATAAAAGAAGTACTCGGATAAAAAAACACTTCTCGTAGTAGGATAAGATGCTTTGCGGTGTTTTCTTGATTGTTTACCGCCAATAAATGATGTACTAGGACATGAAGCACATAGAGTTGTATTCTATGCTTCTTCGTGGTGTTTAATGAATGATTCCACCATTAAATGAAGTACTCCAAGAAGAAAAACCTCTCGTAGTAGGCTATGCTGTTTTGTAGAGTTTTCATGAAATGTTATGACCCATAAATGAAGTGTTCGGATCTGAAACACTTCTCGAAATAAGATATGATGTTTTGTGGAGTTTTCATGAAATGCTAAAAAACACTTCTAAAGTAGGATAACATGCTTTGTGGTGTTTTCTTTAGTGGTTATCAGCCATAAATGAGTACACGGATAAGAAACACTTCCCGTAGTAGGATAAGATGCTTTGTGGTGTTTTCTTGATTGTTTACCGCAAATAAATGATGTACTAGGACATGAAGCACATAGAGTGGTATTCTATGCTTCTTCGTGGTATTTTAGTGAATGGTTCAATCATTAAATGTAGGACTCGAAGAAAAAACACTTCTCGTAGTAGGCTATTAGGCTTTGTGTAGTTTTCTTTAAACGTTACCACCCATAAATGAAGTAATCTGAACTGAAACAATTCTCGTAATAGGATATGATACTTTGTGGTGTTTGCTTTAATGTTTACCAACCTTAAATGAAGTACTCTGATCGGAAACACTTCTCATATAAACATAAGAAGCTTTGTGGGATTTTCTTGAACGGTTACCACTCATAAATGAAGTAATCGGATCTGAAACACTTCTCGTAGTTGGATAAGATGCTTTGTGGTGTATTCTTTAATGGTTACCACCCATAAATGAAGTAATATGATCAGAATAACTCATAAATTAAGTACTCGAACATGAAGCACATAGAGTGGTATTCTATGCTTCTTTGTGGTATTTTAGTGAATGGTCACAACACATAAATAAACTACTCGGAGAATGAACTCTTCTCGTAGTAATATATGATGCTTTGTGTATTTTTTTTGAAATGTTACCACTCATAAATGAAGTACTATGCTTAGAACCACTTCTATAGTAGGATAACATGCTTTGTGTTGTTTTCTTTTTGGTTATCAGGCATAAATGAAGTACTCGGATAAGAAACACTTCTCGTAGTAGGATAAGATGCTTTGTGGTGTTTTCTTGATTGTTTACCGCCAATATATGATGTACTCGGTAATGAAGCACATAGAGTGGTATTCTATGGTTTTTCAGGCAATTTTTGCGAATGGTTCCACCATTAAATGAAGTAAACGAAGCAGAAACACTTCTCGTAGTAGGCTATGAGGTTTTTTGGAGTTTTATTGAAACGTTACGACCCATAAATGAAGTAATCTGATCGGAAACAATTGTCGCAATAGGATAAGATACTTTGTTGTGTTTTCTTTAATGGTTATCACTCATAAATGAAGTAAAATAATCATAATCACTCATAAAATAAGTACTCGGACATGAAGCACATAGAGTGGTATTCTATGCTTCTTTGTGGTGTTTTAGTGGGTGGTTACAACAATTAAATAAACTACTCGGAGAATAAACTCTTCTTGTAGTAAGATATGATGCTTTTTTTAGTTTTCTTTAAAGGTTATCACCCATAAATGAAGTACTCAGATAAGAAACACTTACTCGTAGTAGAATAAGATGTAGTGCGGTATTTTCTTGATTGTTTACCATGAATAAATGATGTACTCGGACATGAAGCACATAGAGTGGTATTCTATGCTTCTTCGTGGTGTTTTAGTGAATGATTCCACCATTAAATGAAGGATTCCAAGAAGAAACACTTCTTGTAGTATGCAATGCTATTTTGTGGAGTTTTCTTGAATCGTTACGTCCCATAAATGAAGTAATCTGATATGAAACACATCTCGTAATAAGATATGATGTTTTGTGGAGTTTTCTTGAAAGGTAACCACTCATAAATGAAGTAATATGTTCAGAAACACTTCTAAAGTAGGATAACATGCTTTGTGGTGTGTTTATAGTGGTGTTTTATTTTTCTTTGTGGTGTTTTAGTGAATGGTTGCAACACTTAAAAGAAGTACTCGAAGAAGAAACTCTTCTCGTAGTATAATATGATGCTTTGTGGAGTCTTCATGAAAGGTTACCACTCATAAACGAATTACTCATATAAGAAACACTTATCGTAGTAGGATAAGATGTTTTGTGGTGTTTTCTTGATTGTTTACCGTCAATAAATGATGTTCTCGAAACTTGAAGCACATAGAGTGGTATTTTATGCTTCTTCATGGTGATTTAGTGAGTGGTTCCACCATTAAATGAAGTACTCGAAGAAGAAATATTTCTCGTAGTAAGCTATGAGGTTTTGTGGAGTTTTCTTGAAACGTTACGACCCATGAATGAAGTAATACGATCTGAAACACTTCTCGTAATAGTATAAGATGCTTTGTGGTGTTTTCTTTTACAGATACCACCCTTAAATGAAATACTCGGACATGAAGCATCTAGAGTGGTAATCAATGCTCCTTCATAGTATTTAATAAAATGTTGCCTCCCATAAAAGAAGTATTCTAATCATAATCACTAATAAATTAAGTACTCAGACATGAAGCACATAGAGTGCTATCCTATTTTTCTTTGTGGTGTTTTAGTGAATGTTTGCAACACTAAAAATAAGTACTCGAAGAAGAAACACTTCTCATATTAGGATAAGATTCTTTGTTTTTTTTTCTTTAATGGTTACCACCCATAAATGAATTACTCATATAAGAAACACTTGTCGTAGTAGGATAAGATGTTTTGTGGTGTTTTCTTAATTGTTTATTGCCAATAAATGATGTACTCGGACATGAAGCACATAGAGTGGTATTCTATGCTTCTTCGTGGTATTTTAGTGAATTGTTCCACCATTAAATGAAGTACTCGAAGAAAAAGCACTTCTCGTAGTAAGCTGTAAGTTTTTGTGGTGTTTTCTTGAAATGTTACGACCCATAAATGTAGTCATCTGATCTGAAATAGTTTTTGTAATAGGATAAGATGCTTTGTGGTGTTTTCTTAAATGTTTACCACCCTTAAATGAAGTACTTTGATTAGAAACACTTCTCATAGAAGCATAAGAAGTTTTGTGGGGTTTTCTTGAATGGTTACCACTCATAAATGATGTAATCGGATAGAAAACACTTCTCGTAGTTGGATAATATGCTTTGTGGTGTTTTCTTTAATGGTTATCATATGAAGTAATATGATCAGAATCACTCATAAATTAAGTACTCAGACGTGAAGCACATAGAGTGGTATTCTATGCTTCTTTGTGGTGTTTTAGTGAATGGTTACAACACTTAAATAAACTACTCGGAGAATAAACTCTTCTCGTAGTAAGATATGATGCTTTGTGGAGTTTTCTTGAAAGGTTTTCACTCATAAATGAGGTACTCTGCTCAGAAACACTTCCCATAGTACGATAACATGCTTTGTGAGGTTAACATTAGTGCTTATCAACCATAAATGAAGTACTCAGATAAAAAAACACTTCTTGTAATAGGATAAGATGATTTGTATTGTTTTCTTGATTGTTTACCGCCAATAAATGATGTACTCGGACATGAAGCATATAGTGTGGTATTCTATGCTTCTTCGTGGTGATTTAGTGAATGGTTCTACCATTAAATGAAGTACTCGAAGAAGAAATATTTTTCAAAGTAGACGATGAGGTTTTGTGGAGTGTTCTTGAAACGTTACGACCCATAAATGAAGTAATCTGATCGGAAACAATTATCGCAATATGATAAGATGCTTTCTGGTGTTTTCTTTAATGGTTACCACCCATAAATGAAGGAATATGATCAGAATCACTCATAAAATAAGTACTCAGACATGAAGCACATAGAGTAGTATTATATGCTTCTTTGTGGTGTTTTAGTTAATGGTTTCAACACTTAAATAAACTACTCGGAGAATAAACTCTTCTCGTAGTAAGATATGATGTTTTGTGGATTTTTCTTGAAAGGTTACCACTCATAAATGAAGTACTCTGCTCAGAAACACTTCTCATAGCAGGATAACATGCTTTGTGAAGTACTCAGATAAGAAACATTTCTCGTAGTAGGATAAGATGCTTCTTCGTGGTGTTTTAGTGAATGGTTTCCACCATTAAATGAAGTACTCGAAGAAGAAACATTTCTCGTAGTAGGCTATGAGATTTTTTGGAGTTTTCTTGAACATTACCACTCATAAATGAAGTAATTTGGAATGAAGCACATAGAATGGTAATCAATGCTCATTCATGGTGTTTAGTTAATGTTACCACCCATAGAGGAAGTACTCTAATCAGAATCATTCATAAATTAAGTACTCAGACATGAAGCACATAGAGTGGTATTCTATTCTTTGTGGTGGTTTAGTGAATGGTTACAATACTTAAATGTACTCGAAAAAGAAACTCTTCTTGTAGTATGATATGATGCTTTTTGGAGTTTTCTTGAAATGTTACCACTCATAAATGAAGCACTCTAATCTGAAACATTTTCAAATTAGGCTAAGATTCTTTGTTTTTTTTCTTTAATGGTTACCACCCATAAATGAAAGAAATTGAACTCGTGCTAGAGAAGTGCACGTTGAAGCTTGATCATTTCAGTGATGTGCTCTTTATTCCCAATTTTCCCCTTATACTTAAAAGTGTGAAGTTTGGTCATGAGTGTAATAATTTGTGTCCTTTTACTCACGGCAAACTTCTCCTCTAGAGCATTTAGGTACTTTTTAGCGCTAGAATTTTGGTCAGTACATAGCCTTGAAGAGTTTCTTGGGTTGTCAACTTCATGATCTTGAGACGCATTGTGTCATTATGATCTCAATCCTCAATGTCTGCATTTTCAAGAGCAGTGGACTCTTTATCGGATGGCACTGGGCGATCATAACGTAGCATCCTATCATACTTCATCATACCCAAAAACAATCTAAGCTTTGATTCTCATAACTTCAAATTTCCCCCAATTAGAGACAGAATCTGATTTATCATTGCCAAATTGTCTGAAAATTTTTAGAAAAACAAGAGAAATATCAGTTATGCGTCATGTTTCTTAATCACAATTTAAAGTCTATTTAAAGCCTTGACAAAAGAACTCTAAAATGTCTCCATTAATTTCATTTGAACTAACAATACTATCCAGCATGAGGCTCCGAAGGAAGTGGTCAATACTCTTAGGTATTTTAGTGTTATGTATAAGTACAAAATGAGCCATTTTGTCGCTCTGCTGAAGAGTCAGATTGACGTACCTACGTACTAATGACCAGCCTAGTCAAGTGAGGGAGGTGAGTTACAAGCGGACTACTTAAGTACCAAGCCTTAAATGCTTTTCTAGACATCACTAGCACGTATTTTTTCATTGGTTTTCTTTATGCACATTACTTTATGTGTATCAACAACTACTTAATGTATTAATCCTCCGAAGGAACAAATTAACAATATGTTGTTAATACACTTTCTTTTAACCTTTCATGGGTCGTCATGTTCGCAACTTTAGCGATAGTGTTCGGAAGCGAACAATATCATTTAACAAGATGAGGCATGTATTTCTAATTATCTTTAAATAAATTAAAATCGTTTAAAAGCCTACATTAGAACGTATCCTAAAAGGAAACTAGTCGTCCTTAAAATTTATATATAGTTTTATCAACTAATAGGAGCTTTAAATTAGAATTAATCAATTTTTTATTGTTAACAAAAAATACATATATATATATATATTTTACAAAATATAGACTTAAACATGTTTAGTATTTACTAAAACTTTAGAAAATTACTAAATATTACCCAATACCACATTTTAATTTTAAATGGAATCCTTTTAGAATTTAGCAATTTATCTTTTATTTTATTAGTATTTACATTAATTATAGATATTAGCTAAATTATATATTAAGATAAAATAGTACTATTTTGTAGCAAAAATTAATTGTAATATATATAATTCAATTATATATATATGTCCTAATTTACAATTAATTGATAACTAATCCTAATTAACATAAAATTAAATTTCTAAAAAATGGCACAATAAACCTATCAATTCAATGTTTTACCATTTTTCAGAGTCATTTCGACCGCAATACAGGGCTTGTGGTCGCAATACATCCTGTCAATTCACTTTGTTCTCTTGATTTTCAGAAGAAAAAAAAAACTCTATTGCGGGCGCAATACCCGAGGTTGCGACAGCAATAACACATGTCAGTTCAATGTTATGCAGCCAACAACCCAGAATCAAAACATGTCAATTTAGTTAATTCTGCCCGTAACAGAGGCAATTTCCTATTGTCTTGTGGCCGCAATGGTATTACTTGCGGTCGCAAGACACATGTCAATTCAGTTCAGAATTTTCAAAATAGAGAACCATTCCCTAAATATATTGTGGCCACAATGAAAGTCATTGCGCCCGCAATGGACTTATTTTCAGTTAAAGTTTGCTCTATTATGGAAATAAACTATTCTGAAAATTTCTATTTCGAACTTATCACTTAAATTGTTGCATTTCTTTCTTAAAATCAACTTTATTTGTCCAAATAATTATTCTAAATATTAGTAAACCCAAAATTTGAATAATATCAATTTCAATTCGCATAAAATGTGAGGAATTTGATAAATTCAAATTTCTAGTTTAAAAATACCCAAAAAATAATTAATCAACAAATTCAAGATACCAAAAACAAAAATACAACAATTAATTCGATATTTTCCAGAAAATCACAAAAAAATCAAACATGAGCAACGGAGTTGGCTCTGATACCACTTGTTGGACTTAATTTTGGTGCATTAGGGTACAAGCCATTACCAAATCCTTAAACTACGACAAACAATTACAATTCAAATCGATTCTACGTGTTACAATTTGAAATGAAAAATAGTGTAAGCGGAAAGCTTATTATCCATCTCTTGTCCAATCTTCTTCTTGGAAGTCTTGAGAAGTTGCGAATATGTCTTTGCACAATCGCGAAAGAGTCGTCAACGAGACCTTCGCCAACGAGTCATTCCAGGCAATTACAGGGCGCTTTCCTTTCTCTAAGAGCATGAACGCCTCAACGGAGTATATCCACCAAATGGAGAGGTAGATGGTAGTTATGCACAGCATATGTGTCCTAAATAATTATGTTTTCAATTCCCTATAATGCTTGAAGATTCGGTGCTATTCATAAGGGTGCTAGTGTATCTTGAAAATATGCAAAATTAATTATAAAATATTCATGAAATATTTGAAATTATATTCTCTCCAATTATTTTCCAAATTCTCCTGTTTACTTATGTAAACATTTCCACGAAATTTGGTATGAAAGCTAGAATATCCAATCAAAAATATAACGGTAAATCTAGACAATCAAAATTTGCCTTAGAACAAGTCTCTTGCAGTCGCAATGAATCTCGGCCGCAATTGACTTGGCATTTCCAGACTTGACAGGTTTCTGCCAGATCACTTGCGACCGCAATAGACTTGCATTTCTATTGTTTTGCTTAGGCTTTGATACAATTTGAGTTGGGTTCAGCCCAAACAATATATAGTTTAGTTAATCATAATTGATCCATTAACAATTATATTTAATTTACTTTAATTCTATATGCATTCGTGTCCAAAATCTTATTGAAATACGTATAATGCCTTGAATACTGAATTAATCACATTCACGGCATATTCACATATTACTTCTCGTAATATTAGGTGACAGTACATGACATATAGTAATCATATAACACGTAGTCCAAACTTTATTTATTCAAATTGATGTCTCAATTCCAACACAGTCCAGGCTGGTTCGGTCCATATCCATCTGGGTCAACGGGTTGGTCGGTCCACAGGTTGGCCGGTCTGACAAGTTGGACGGGCTGAGTTTGGACATGTCAAAAATTTTAGGTCGGTCGCACCTCATCGAAGGTCCATGAGTTAGCTGATTGGCTAGTTCGATACGGGTTAAAGGGGGTTTGGTCCGAATCGGGTTTGTCGTTTTGGCCAGCTTTTTTTTATTTCGAGAATTTTCGAAAACTCCAAATAATTCAAAATAAAATGCGGAAAATATAAAATAAACTGTACATAAAAATGTCGAATTTGTTTATTTTTTTACAAATAAATTATTAAAAATAAAAATTAAATGCTACGTAAACGGGTGGCCTTCGACATCGTATAATAATACTACCATGAATCTCATTCGGTTGTTATTATTCAATGATTTGTAAAAAGTGTAACATAAAAAATACAATTAAAAAAAGACTATTACATATTAACTTAAAAAATAATGTAATTAAAAAATGAAACTAATTAAATTAAGTAGAACCTTTGAGCTTGAAAAATTCAGAACAATAACTAGAATTATTTTTTCTCTTTTTAATAAAAGAAATTAAGTTTGAGAATGGGGAATATTAAATCAAATGAGAAGAGAGATGAGAGATGAGAGATTGAGAATTTTAGTTTTGTGAATTATGCGATGAATAAGTCTATATTTATAGCCGTCCGTTTTGGAGTTGGGAGTTGGCAGGGAATTTTATTTTATGTCCGTCAATTGAAGAAAGTCAAGGATGGTTAAAATTCTAGATTATTCTGTTCCTCGTAATTATATAATCTTGTCGACTACCGTACTTTCATTCTTAATTATAGCAATTACAACTTGCAAGTAACATGCCGTGTTACGATTAAATATATGATATTGATTGAAAACATTGAAAAGTATCGCCATAACCGCAGGATATCCCCACCATGTGGCAGATAAGAAATTCCTTGAATGCTACTTTTTCTTTCTAAATAGATAGAAAAAGCACCGACAAAGTTTGGTGGTTTAAGCTCTGCCAGCTGAGCATTGTTTTTCTCTCTTTCTTTTGTTATATATTTGTGTATATTATAAACTAAAAGTGGACATTTCTATGTACTCTTGAGTCTTGACATTTGTAAAAAAGAAAGATGTCATGGTTGCACCGAAATGTTCTTTCTCGTAAATTAAAAGCTGCAAATCGTTATCATTTCAAGGGCCGAAAGCAAAACAATCACCAGACTTCATAACAAAGTACCTTTGCGCTTCAAATTGAGAAACTGTGCACAGTTACTTGAAACCCAGTTTAGAAATTGAATGCAAAGAATATTCAATAAACTTTTAGCACCAGTAAATGGCAAGCCTAAATTCTAAAGAGTACACCAGACACCAAAATGGGCCTGATTTAGTCTTATGGTCCACGCCTCAAGCCCAAAATAGGCTCTTTCTTCATCAAATATTAAAGCAAAAAGAAAAGTACGATTGAATAGTATGAAGCTACATAAATCGGCACCTAGCAGGTATCAGGACCAAACCCTACATTATCTGTATCGAAAGAAATCTGAATCCCCTTTTGTTGGATATTTCCCAAAATAGACATACCCGATGCTGACGGTGCAAAAGCCAAGCAGAATGTCCCGTTTCCATCAACTGGTATCAAATAGTTCTTCGCCGGCAGTGTCAATTCTGTCCCATTTACAAAGAAGAATGACACAGTAGGCACACGAACTGTACCAAAACCAGAAAGATCATAACATGTGTCAAATATAGACATGCCATCGGCCCGTCGAAAGCCTTCCGTAGCATTGACAAATGCATCTCTTAGTATCTCATAGGCTGTTACAGGCAATCTAGTAACTGCTGTACCAGTATCCAGGATTACCCCACCATCTCCATATTCTGACAACTGAAACAATTCTTCTGGCACAGCGACTCGAACCCCTCCTACACCAAGGCCCACAAGACCAACATAGTAGAAGCTTGGATTCAATGGGTTTCTCACTAAAGGAACCCAAGTTGTACCAGTTGATATACTGGCAGCCCGACCAAAAACCAAAGACCCATCCGACTCAGAACCAGGGCTTGCCAGACAATAACCAAATGCACCACCAGTTTGTCCGTCAAGTTGTCCTACGAGTGACATAACACCTCCTCCTAGACCCAATAGGCCCGAGGCCCATGCAAAAAGCCCTAGGTTATGCTGGCCGCATCCTATAGCGACATTTAGGACATCAGTGGACCCAAATTTTATGGTTTCAAAGGCTAAGATGCCCTTAGTGTAGGAACCATCCTCATAAATGACCTTATACTGACAAGGACCTGAGCCACAATCACCAGTCTGGTCTAATAAACCACAAGCTGCCGAACCACACGTGACCCTCTTGAAGGAAGCTGAACCGGCTGGATCAAAAATAGGATCAGCTTGGGGGTAGCATTGCATGCACGGTTGACACTGGATCCATGTGACATCACTTCCCGTGTCAATCACCATGTATTGATATACTGGTGGACTACCAATGCCAATTTTTACGAAGTACTCACCTACACCTTCTTCAGCACCAGAGACAACAGCCGAACCAAAATCTTGTAACTTGTAAACGGGGCTTACATTTGAGGTGTTCATGTGCAATCGGGAGAGACTGGCTACCCTCTTTGAATCGCGGTGAAGCTGTTCCTGGAAGCGATGCCAATAACTCTTTTTGCCATGCTTATAGATTTTGTCACGGTGAACCAACTTCAGAGACATTTTGTGTCGATTGTTAAGAGGGTTAGGAGCGAAGTGTGCAGAGTGAGATGTACTTAGCTCATGGATGTTGTAAGCCAACTCATGCGCAGGGAGAGATTGGAAATTGATTGTATTACTATATACAGAAGACAAGGATATCATGAAGGCTATACTGATGGCATTTTTTATCATCTCTATCTCCATATCTCTTAAGACTTTGAAGTTGTATTGATTGGATACAGAACTACAGAAGAGTTCCCAGTTGAATGCTAGGGTCAAACTTCAAAGACTTAAGTTAATTTGTGCATTTTGTTCACAAATTGTTTAGCAAATTAGGCTATGCTTAAATGCAATTGAATTGTAGAGATGATAAGCACAAAGTAGTGCGTTTTCTTTTGAAGGCTGAATTATTAAAAAGAAGAGGGAAATGGTTGTGTTTAAATCTGTTAAAAAGCCAGTAAATGGGCCTGGAGGGCCCCCTTGAATAATTATGTTTGTAAGCTTAAACATAAAAGAGACGTTTAAAAGGGCAATGCATGAAAACTATCATTTTGATAAAAAGCAGGGTTTGTGTTGAACTTTGAAGAAAGTGGTATCTTCTTTCCAGATAAATGGAAGACCCTTTAACTTTCTTGAATGTTTTCTGTTAGCCTTTTTTTCCCCTTTTCTTTTTGTTTGAAGTTAACTTTAAAATTTCTTGTCAATATGAAGAAAGCATCGGAACCTAATCCTTCTTTAGTTCGGTAACAAAGCAATGTTCTCCATAGAAAAAAAAAAATTGGTCAGGACAATTCAATAGAAGATTCCTTGACAGTTCTGAGAAAAAAAAAAAAAAACTAATGTTATTTTGCCGATTACACTAGTATAAAAAAAGCAATTACTCCAATATAAATAACTTCAATACAAGTGCTACTTCTCCGTATAAGTAGCAACCTTTTATTGATATAAACAGCATATTTTCAAGCAGTCCAAAATATGTGACAGGTGGCAAAACTCACAATTTCATCGATTCGATTGTTGAATGTTAAACTACCTGACCCGATTCAACCTGATCCAAGTTCGTCCAACCCTTACGATTGCCACCTCTAGTCAACACATGAGAATTGTACATGAGAACAAAGCATGCTTGCGACTATTATCATCAGCCCTCTATTATTAAACGACAGCCGACATATTTTTCCATTTGATATAATTTGTACTAAAGTTGTTCATCGAGTCGAGTTCGAGCGAGCCAATATCAACCCAAAAATTATACGAGTTGAGCTTACTCGAATTATCACATAAAGGCCGAGTTAAAATTTCAACTCGTACTCAACTCGATTTTTACTCAAGCCAATTCACAACTCGCAAATCAACTCAGCTAACATATTTATTTTATAACTTAAATAACTCAAATAGCTCAACTGAGCTCAAATCAACAACTCAAATAACTCAACTCGCATATCATCTCAATTAGCAACTAATAATAATCTTGCTGCTCAAATAGCAACTCAATTCAGAATGTCCAAATAGTTTAAATTGGACAAGATGCTAACTACATTCGGAAGGTCCATCCCACATACAAGCCAAGTTTTCGAGTCAATGAGCGAGTCACATATGACTCGAACTCAAATCGAATAGTATTCGAGCTGGACAACTCGAGCTAAATTTGATTTTGAGCTAGTTTTTCTAAACTGTTATTAGATGCGGATATGGTATTGTCCAGGATAGGCAAGTGCCCTACCCTGGATTCTAAACTTTTTCAAGGAGCGAAGTGAAAACTCATGTGGTGCCCTACCCTGAATAATTAATGGGCCTGACCCTGACTGTATTTTAAAAAATTACAAGGAGCCAAGTGAAAAATTGTAAGTGAAGTTCTGTTTCTCTAAGAGTGGCAGATTGATACTGGAAATAACGGGTCTACTGCATTTAACGGGTCCGCTGTATACTCCGCCAAATAAATAAAAAATCGCTGCGCTGAGAACCCTAACGCAACATGCAAGTCGAGTGGCGACTTCAACAGTTCGCTTAATTCCGCCACACCTGGCCTCGCAGCTCGAAGCCGAAGGAATAGAAAAGAGATTTAGCAATCCCTATATAAAACAACGGTTAGGAAGAATTTGCTAGACATCATTTGCAGAAGTGCAAAAAATCTCTAGTTTTGAGGAACAATTATTTAAAATATCTATTGTAGTAGGTGTATCTATGGCAACGGTTATTTGTAAACAATCGTGGCCCTATCTTTTCAGACTTATTTTTTTTTACGAAAATTCTAAGGCAACGGTTATTTATAAACAATCGTGGTCCTATCTTTTCAGACTTTTTTTTACGAAAATTCTAAGACAACGATTACTTAAAATAGTTATTGTCGTAGCTATACCTATAGCAATAGTTATTTTAAATAACTGTTGCCTAAACCCCAAACCTAAAAATAAATATCTTGTCTCTTCTTTCTCGGTCTTGTTCCCCTGGTCGTCTTTTTTTTATCTATGTCTCTTTCTTCTCCTCTAGTCGTCTCTTCGAATAGATCTCTTACCTCTCTTCCCCATGCCTGGTCGTCTCTCTTCCACACCTCTATGTTGATATGTATCACACACACATAAACTGGCCGCTCTCTCTTCTTTCCCGCCTAGCCGCTCCACCGATCTCGTGCTTTTGTACTCTCGTCGACTCCTTCAAATCACTAGGCCGCACCTCCTCCTTCACCTGTTTAAGGTATTTTTGTAGCGAAATAATTGTGATGTTTTGTTATTTTTGTCTTAGGTTAAGAAAAATTAAATATTATTGGTAAGAAAGTATTGTTCAAACGATCTTAGTTTAACAATCATTATGTAATGAAGTGTTTGCTATTTGTTTGTTGTGAATAATTATATATTTTGTTTGTTATTTGGATTGTAAGTAAGTGTTATTCGGATCTTAAATATTATTGGTATATTGAGTTGTAAGTGAAGGAGAGATTATTTTTGTGTATTCTTCAGACTAATACCTTCAATCGGAACATGAAAATGATCTACTTTGCAGATCTCGTGTTTTTCTCCTCTCACCGACGATCGTTGTTATTTTTTTCTCCTCTCATCTCACCTTCTCCTCTCACCACTCCATTCAGTAACATCTAAACTCTTAACTTATTCGTCATCAACATAGGTGGAATTATTCATCATCAACCAGCATAAGGGTCAATTGTTCATGAATAATCCAACAGTAACCAGGTCTTGACCTGGGTTTGATTATACCAATTTGTGCAATTTTCAAACCTGAAAGAGTGCACTGAATGCCATCTGCCCGTCCATAAAGTCAGAAGTGACCAAAATCGACATCATAGCAGACATATCTCACGACTTCTGTCTCATTGCTATAAAGATAGCCCCAAATATCACGCACCAAAATGGTGATGATGGTCGCAATCACACCTTCTGTGAGGCATATGATGAAGGCAGCAAAAACTGATAGTTGTGCCCCTTGGTCGTTGCCAGAGCCCAATTCATTTGAAATTTGGGCGTTGTCAGAGCCCAACTCATTTGAAACTCGAATTTGAAATCGAAATCTGATGTTTGATCGTCGACTCATAATCGGATGAATCGATCGGAATCGAAAGAATCAGATCGGTAACTCGGATATTTTTGGGAGAAGCCTTGTTTTGTAGGGCTATGCTGGCCTTTGGTTTCTAATTTTCTAAAAAAATTAATTTATAATTTTTTTGGACCATGCAACCATCCGTATGGCCAATTAAATGACTCAATGAGTCAAACACTCAATTCTATGAAAGTGTTCCATGCAAAATGACACACCAACTTGGATCACATTAGATCTTATTTGTGATACTTGCAAATTTTTCATCATGTAATTAAGCTAATTAGATCAAATTGAATTTATGGTAGCAATTGAATTTCAAAATTGAAATTTATCAGTTGAACGGAAGTAGTTGAATAAAGCTGATGGGAAATAATGATAATAATAAAGATATTAATTAATTAGAAATTCAAAATTTAAAGAAAGTAACAACACCCAATTTTAAAAAATAAAATAAGTTCAGAAATTCAGTCTCGTATAATCAAAGCTAAAGAGAAACAATTTGATTCGACATTTAATTCAGAAAGCAAATGTAGCTATTTGTGGATTTTCTAGCAATAACTCGCCACACTGAAGTCTACACAAATCAACCTTAATAAACCCCTTCAACTTATAGCTTCTCTGCCCAATAAAAATCTCTCCGCATCTCTCTTTTTCCCTCACTGACTCACCCCATCATTTCTTTTGACTCACCAATCCAATCCATCTCTTCCCTTCCTCAGTTCCTCTCAATCTCATTATCGCTTCTTTCCTCCTAACCATGCGCCAACAACAAAGAGAAAATAAAAGGAGAGACCAGCAACGAACATTCCTTGCTACTCTTCCCTTCTCACTCAGCTGCTGTTTCCCCTTCCTCACTCGGTTTGGCTCGACAGAAACTTGACTGACTCGGTTAGACTCGGAAGAATGCAGGCGACTCGACACTGTTCATCCGAGTTTTTTTATCAAAACTCGCACAGGGAATCGGATGAAACTCGGCTCGGACACAACCGATTCCGAGTTGACTCGGAATCGGACTAGTTTCAAAACCATTAATCAATTGAAACCCGGATTTATAGACCTAATTAATGAATTTTTAACAGTCCGATAAAACAATAAAAAAAATCTATAAAATGAAAACTTTGGTCTCTGAATGAATTTTCATTCATATGGACAACGTTTTCAATGATTAGGATCGACCGTTTTCACTTTGAAATTTAAGATACGTGTCGCAAACGCAAACTCCATAATACTTGTGCAAGTATAGAAATCTCACTCTATATCTTTTTTAATAAAAAAATGACCCCGATAAGGGGCAAGAAAACTTTATATGTTTAAACAGTGAAAGGCTGAAAGCAGCCTTAGAGACTTGGACAGATTAAATTGTCAATCCAAAACTCAGATTGCTGAAGCAGGTCGAACCATCTGAATTCAATTGATGGTTTCAAAATGCTAGCCAACATACCAAAACAAACTAGTAGGTTAAAACACCACATCTTTTCAAATAATTTCTTTAGTGAGAAATATGCGTTGTCTCTGTTAAGGAACTTCAATTTGGTCATTAGGATAGCAGTATTACTAATGTAGTACATTTTCCCACAATTCAAACTTTACAGACTAATCATAAAAGGTGATCATAGAAACATTCTGACCTACACAATAAACGGATGCACCAGTCACAAGGAGAGTGACTGTGATACTACAAAATGTGGAAATCAAAGTAGCAAATTTCAAGTACAGGATTGATTTGCTTGTTCAAAACGCTCTGCCTGAGCTGCTGCCGCCTCCTCTGAGACCAACGAGTCAAGAAAAAGGGTCTTCACCTATTATAAAAAAAAGAAAATCAGGCACTTGTAATTTTAATCTGTCTTCATTTTGGTTAACAGCTCATGTTGGGTCAAAATTAAAAACTCCTTTAAATTTTGCATTTAAAGATTCTTTTACCAGAATTGTGTAGACCCTAGACACATACTTGGAATTCTTAATTCCCAAAACTGCTTTCCTTCAATTCTAGATATTTGCCATTTGACTAAATTTTCATTTCTATAATTTTGTACACAGAAAATCTTTTAAAGAATTCCCCAAATTATGATCAGCTCACTTATAGTACAAAGGTTTATCGATTTAGTATTCAAATTAAGATGCCAAATTTTGTTTTTAAAAAATACCTCCCAAGAATCAAAGGGAAATCCATCTCTAGCATAAGCATTAAGCAATGCTGCACTACCATGTTTGACAAGTTTAGCGAATGCACTGCCGCCTACATCATCATTTCTACGTGTGGCATCAAAAAGGGTCAGACCAGGTTCATACCTTTCCAGAACCCGCGACCCGAATACTTTTGAAATTGCGGCTTCTTTCGGTACTATGTTAGGCCAGGCCTCTGACCCACTGCTCCAGTATCTGTCAGTACAAGGCCTCAGTTATTCCTTAATTCAGCTCTAAAAGTAATAATTACCAGTAGGATCAAGAATTAAGAAATTTAACTAGCTAACAGAGAGTGAAAAAAAACAATGCACGTGATTTGGGGATGGGGGAGGAGGAGCTTACTGGGGAGTGCATCTGCCTTGGGCTCTGGTGTAGAGATATCCCGGCCAACGGATATCTGTGTTTCTCCAATGGATGTCTCCAGTTCTTGCCTTATCCTCTCCTCCATTAAACCGAGCTGTTCCACTGCACAACGCAAGACAGCATAGTAAACAAAAGATGGTGGCGTAACTCATCTCACTCTAAGTTCTCTCTCGCTCGCTCGCTCGCTCGCTCGCTCTCAGCTCTCTACTCTCCAGTCTCTACTGATATCTGGAAGAGTAACCTCTTTTCAAAGTCGCTTTCTGTGAAAAGACGAAATTGCCCCGGAATTGAAGACAGGTCGCTTCGGGTTTGATTCATCCATTTTCAGATGCGAAGTACGTACATATCGGATCGACGAATGCACATGCCTGCCTTATTACAGTGGGAAAATATCGCATTCAATCTCTACCGTACGATCGTGGCGGATGTAATAAGTTTGTCCGAGACAAACATAGAGATGCCATCTACATCAACAATTGAACGAATTTTATGGGAACTAAAATCTGACTACCGCGGGCACCGCGCTGGACGGTTTGATTGCCTCGTGATTTGTGCTTCAAATCTAAAAACTCGAATGTAGTCCATCTTAACGGTCCATCGCTGCGCTGCATCTGTGACGTGCGATACAAAAATATGACCCAATTTTATGAGAAAGTTTGCATGATATATTTAAGAGGACTCCACACATAAGTTCCTCGTTATATGAACTAGCCTTGATCTTTTGTGATATATTATTTTTGTTGAATTTCAAACATGTACTATTTTTAGTTACTAGATTAAAAAATTGATTATTTAAATAATATAATATGTTTTTTTCATTTGAGCTAACATAATGTAAATCACACTTTTACATGTTTCATCGTTTCTATAATATAAATATTATAGAGGGCACACAAAAGAAGAGATATTTGAACGCTCCTTTTAGAAAAATATTATGCAAATTTCTAATTTGATATTAATTTATCAAATTAACATGCAAAATAATTAAAATAACATACATAAAAACTCTATTAATATGCATAACAACATAACACTT
The DNA here is from genome assembly GCA_964058865.1 of Eleocharis quinqueflora. Lineage (NCBI taxonomy): Eukaryota > Viridiplantae > Streptophyta > Magnoliopsida > Poales > Cyperaceae > Eleocharis > Eleocharis quinqueflora. The sequence goes on from CAXKVX010001105.1 coordinate 167,642, forward strand.
TCATATACGCAATGCGATATGCGATTGATGAAGCATAATAACTGAAATATTCAGAGAATAGAGATAGTATTTTCATTTTTCTTCAAATTAGTTATATATTTGTTATTTTTTCTGGTGATAAGCAACAAAAATTTGGCATATATCCTCCTCCGGCTACCGTCTGACAGGGGTTCTCCTTTCTCCGTACTTGTTTGTTTCTTTGTTACGAAGCACAGCCTCCAAGTCTGATAGTTTTCCATTCATTTAAATAAAACAATATTTCGTACATTATGTCCAATTTGTTCATACTAGTGGTGATTTGATGAACTTCAACTCGGTTCGAATTCGAGGTCGCGATTCGGATCGGTTCAACTCAAGAGCAAATTTATACGGACTCATTTAGAAAAAAAAACAAGATGTCTAAGACGGAATGGCAGTCATTTTTGTTGGAAAAATACTGTGTTAAACTAGATGCGAAAAAGACCTAATCCGGTCAGGATCGACTCGTCTAATCCGTCATAATTCGTCTCAAAATCCGAAAAAAACTCGAGAATGACCCATCTTAACCTGAATATAATCCTCCATATCCGGTGATAACTCTTCATAATCGGATATAACCCATCATAAATCAGATATAATCCATTCTCATCACTAACTCAGGTAGTACAATCCATCTTAATCCTCATTAACTCGTGTATAATCCATTTTAATCCGTCACTAGCTCATCTTAGCTCAAAAATTCAAAAAAAAAATCATAAAAATGAAAAAAATTAAATAAAAAAATCGAACAAATCGGCCAACTAGACCCAGAAGGGACCCTCTAACTCGGCCCAAATGTGTCGGTTCGTTAACCCATTGATCTTAAATGAGTTGCGGTCGGCTTAAAAATTTTTGACGTGTCCAACTCCTAGAACTGACCAACTCGTGCCGACCAATCCGTTGGCTTGGACGAGTTCGAAATGGCCCAACCCATTTTCATTTCCCTAATACTAGTCCACATTAGCAAAAACCATATCAATTATAACCACATCCCAAGACATTAATGTAACAAATGGACTTTGAAGAAGAGCATGTTAGCCATATAAAAAGAAAGAATTTACATCCGGAAATTTTTTTTGTATGTTGAAATAACAATCGAATAAATCACATTATTTCGAATTTATACGTGTAAATTTTAAAATTATATAAATCATTGAATTGATATTTTATCTTATGAGTATCTCATCGAATATTGATTCGTCGAGCTGTGTGGCATGCCGCATGCCATGCACGTACTGGACTGGACGAGACAGTGCACCAATTTAATTTAATTCGTACATTTATGTTCCTGTTTCTTTATTTAATATTGTATTTACTGCATCCACAAATTTAAAATGAATTACTAGCTAGCGTTCCTAGGCGTGTGATTACAAATAATGGCTCCCTTCCAGTAAAAGTGAAAACAATTAATATGCATGTGTGAGCAGTGGACAGACCAAGTGACACGGCGGCTGCTATAACTGACATACTCACATGCATATCCGCAAACTACAAGTGCATCGAATATCATCACGCGTTTCGACGGGAACAAATACAATTTAGTGTATCCGCATCTGCTGCATGTGTAGTTTCCCTTTCTCTCGAGCAATTTTTACAATTGGAACAATAATAATAATATTAAGATTTAATTCAGGAGATATATATTATTATATAAAATTTATAAGACACATCTGTCATTCTCTCAGTTCACAATGGTCAATGGTGCCATAAGATGAGAGCTGCGATTTTTCTTTTTTTCTTATTTTTTGAGAAAAAGTTGCGACTCAAAGTCCATCGGCTCACTGTCTGCGTGCGTAGAGAGGGTTGAGTGGATCGGCTCAAAGTAATTTGAATTCATGTATCCCTCTATATGTGACGAGTCAGAACAAGAGATATTTTGACCCGTTTGGATCAGCAACATAAAGAAACTTGATGAATTCAATATTATGTATCCCTACAGCCAATATATTCTTTGGTGAATTCAATGTTATTATGTAAGACGTAGTTATTGAAATAATACAGTTATGAGTCCTGAATATGAAGTAGATCAAGCAACGGTTCATAATATATTATTTTTTAGACAACATGACACCTTCAAGGCTACCGCATAAATTATTTCATAAAGTTTGTTTACCCAATAAGCTGCAGAAAAGAATAATGAATTTAATATTAATAGACCCGATCCAGCACACCTAATGTTATTTTTTAAATATTAAAATTGTGTAAATATTAATAAATTTCAAGCATTTAAATATATAGTGTTACTTTTTTTATAATATAACACCTGCATTCGTATTCGTGATTTTTTTTAAAGTTTCATATCCCGCACCTGCACCCACACCACACAGCTATTATATAATCAATAAAGAATTATTAAAATAATAATGATTCTCTTTTTGTGGTTAATAAAAAATTTAAAGCAGGATCGCCATACGAAATCAATATTTATAGTTTCTTCGTCAATAAATTTTAAATTATGCTCATCTTAAATAATTTACTATATTCCGATAATGTAAATAGCAATTCATTGATATTTCCCATTCTCTCTCGTTATCGGCCTTTAGAATCGACATTGAACTTTTCATGAGCCCGTTAGGAATGTGTGCGACTACACACAGCACACCACATTTATGGGCTTGTCAGTATCAGTACAATTTTGGAGCATGCTTTTGCCACTGTTTACGGAATTCGGATCTTCTCTCATACACATCTAGCATAGAGGATCTGAATCGTTCGTTTACATCGAAATTTATATTTTATTTAATTTATAATACACAATTTCCTGCTTTGGACGGTCGATCCGCGCATCACAGAAAATTCGGACCATTCATTACGTATTGCGTGGTGCACAATCCGACTCCAATTTATGAGTGGCCATGTGGAAAAGTTGAATTACAATTCCTACGCCCCACTTTGTTAAGCGTTCAACTTGTATAAATTCTGAAAACGAGTTATAGTTTCGAGCTAAACGAGCTGAAGGCGAGTTGAAGACGAGCTACAACTCGAGTTATAGCTTGACGTCTTGAATTTTGTTTGTTGAGATGTTACGAGCTAAACGAGACGAGTTGAGCCAGCTCGAGTTATAAACGAGACGAACTCGAGCCGGTTCTTCGGCTCGCAACCTGATAGCAAGACCAGCTAGCTCGACTCGTTAGCATCTCGATACGAGCTCGAACCTTGTTCAGCTCGTTCATGTTCGACTCGTTTACACCCCTAAGCATATTGCCCATCAACAGGCACCACCGTACCATGCGAGTATGTGTCATGACACAAATACACCCAATGAAGCAGAAAGAGGATTTAGCAACACTCATGAAGCAATGGTCAAAGGAAATTCTATAAAAGACCGTTGACAAAAGTGAAAAAAAAAATCGAAAAGATAAGGCAACAATTATTTAAATAACCTTTGTCTTATGGTGGAATAAGGCAACAGTTATTTACAGACAACCATTGCCAGCACTCTCCAGAATTATTTTTTTCCCAAAATTTTATGGCAATTGTTATTTACAATAACCATTGCCCCTCTACAGACTTAAGGCAACGGTTATTGTTTAATAACCATTGCCCTATCCCAATCATATGTATAAAATGTATTTTCTCCGTCTTCTCTTCTTCTTCCTCCAGAAGCCGCCTTCCACACCTTCTCAACACGTCCTCACATTTATTTTATACCTCTTCTTCTTCCTCTTGCAACCTCCACACCTCTAGCAGATCTGTCTCTGCTAGAGGTGTGGAGGTGATTTGATCTGATCGATTTTTCTCTCTCTTTCCCACATGGCCGTTGGTTTCACCACTCGTGTTGTTCTCCTCTCGCCACCTTAAGATAATTGCTTTTCGTTTTTTTCTTTCTTTTTTGTGTGAGGTGTCACTGCCACGGTTTTGTGTTAAACTAAATAAGTTTGAACTTATTTGCATGGTTGTGCCACTTTCACGGCTGTTGGCTTTATTTTCTGTGTAAGGTGCCATTATCATGACCTTGTGTTAAACTAAAATAGTTAGAACTTATTTGCATGATTGTGTCATTGTAATGACCGAGAAAATTGAGATAATGTTTTCAAACTATAAAAATAAATCAAAGCTATAAAAAAATTAAACATGATACATTCTAGCAACTAGTAATAAAATATTGACATTGTAAAATGTCAACTTTAAATTACCAAACTAAATTGATACTTTCCAAACATGTCTAATTGATGTTCTAATAGTAAATAAATCATAGAAAATTCATAATAACTCCAATTTGTATGAATTAAAATTTTATGGAAAGATAACACTATGGTCAACAATTTTAAGCTTTGAGTAGTTTCAAATTCGAAATGCATAATTTCAAAAAAATAATCTTTCCAGGCAATGCTCAGAAAAATGTCCAACAAACATCTGTAAGTATTTTAAGCATATCTCTTTCATACTAACTCCAAATGATACAAAAAAAAATTTTGTGAAAAGATGACAACAAGCACTAAAACTTCTATGTTTTGTGTTTTGTGCAATTCGTAAGTTATCTGGCCCAAATAAATTCGTTTTTCCAGCCTACAAAATTCTCTAACCAAACTCTAGAAAATTAGTGCAAAACTGCAAACCCTAGCAATTAATGCTAACCTAGACCTCTAATTACTATATAACCCTCCTAACCACCTCTCCCTTCCTCTCTTTCATTTGTGTAATGGCCATCCCTCTCCTCTCTCTTCCATTATTTCCTTGCACAAGCCATATTTTCCAACTTTTTTTCCTACAATAGTCTCTTGTACTAAATAAGAAGTTAAGTAGTTCAAGATGAAGAAGAAGAAGAAGACAACTAAGAGAATTCATCTTTTCTCAAATCATCAATAAAATTTAAGAATCTCCCAATAATTCGTTTATTCGTTTTCTTTTATTAATTTCTTCTTTTTTCTATTACAAAATTTGAAATCCCAATTCATGGTATAGTGGTTTGAAATAATAACCCAAGACACCTTGAATTGAATTTTTATTTATTTCTTTTTTTCATTTTTTCCTAATACGGATAATAGTTTCACCCCAATTCATGGTATAGTGGTTTGGAATAATAATCCAAGACACCTAGAATTGGATTTTCTTTCTTTCTTTCTTGTTTTTGTTTCTTAATACGGATAATAAGTATATAGATCTAATCCATGGTATAGTGGCGAGAGATCCACCCAATACACCTAGTAAATAGATCTTTTAGTATAAGATGGTCTACAAGACGTACTTGACTAAGAACACACATTAAGATTCTTTTTTTGTTTGTTTCGTCAATTTATTCGTTTAATTTTGTAGGATTTATAATTCAGTTACTATTCTTTAATTTAATATAATAATTTGTTAATCTTTAATTTATTTTAATAATAAGAAAACAAGTATTAGTCATATAGTTAGGTGGAAATTCAACTTGAAAAAATGCTAGACATTAATATGTGTAGAAAATAATGATTAAGTGTTCTTTCATTTTACTATATTATTTTTATTTTGTTTATTTGCATAAAATAATAAATGTACATAAAAACTAATATAAACATTATAAAGTGTAAATTGAATTTAATAGCCTGTTAATTAGAATTTTCTTCTTTTCTTTTAATCTGGCTTTCTTAATATTAAACTACAAATTATATTATAATTTCTTTTATTTAATTTGCCCCTTGAAAAATTGATTCTCTCTTTTATTCGACTTTTTTCTTGGAGTTATTGGGAGAATAAGAACATGAAAATAATAAACAACAAACAAATTTAAGAAATATTAATATTTAAAGTTCATTAAAATTCATAGAAGAGCTAGACATGTCGTTTGAAATGCAAGGTACGAGTTCCTAGATTTAATAATTTACTTATTCGTATTGTTCATGTTTATTTTAGCAATCATGTTGAATCAAACTGAGTCCTTGAAAATTTGAAAACAAGTAGTTTAAGATTTATTTTATTCTCGGCTTGATCATACTTGCATGAAACTAAGATATATTAAATTCATAAGCGAGATTATTGAAATGTAAAAATGCAACGTCAAAAAGATAGGAATTCGTTGGATGGATTTCCACGAGATGCCTCATTGGATGGATTTCCACGAGGGACCTTGCTTGGATGGATTTCCTCAAAGTTAGTACATCAGAACAGGGGCTAATAGTGTGCGCTCGCATTATTAGGATGTATACCTTGGGTTCGGTGTTCGACTGGACCGCTCATTAATGTGTGACATCGTGGATTCGCAGCACGACGGGTCTAACCTAAGGCTTAGTGGATTCTCCCCTTAGGCGACAGCCAAGATCTGGAGGATGGATTTCCTAACCAGTGAGGCACAGAGAAGGAAGTGAGACACTAAATAAAAGTATATATAGAGCCAAAATCTGGAGAATGGATTTTCTAACCAGTGAGGCAAAGAGAGTGAAGTAAGACACTAAATGAAATTTAAGAAATTGATGTAGCACAACATGAAGAAAGGTGAACTAGAAATTGTAGTATAAATATAATTGCATGGTGAGGACAAGATAACATATCTCCCTCGAAATAAAATGAGGAATTATTAAACTCTAGGCTAGAACTAAATCCTGTACATAGAGAAAAGTTCGATCTCTCACCCATACTATTTGATTAATGGGTTCCAGGTAATGAAGACGAGGAAGTAGATTTTTAACAAGAGTGAGATGGATTGTGGAAGATTATCAAGTTCCTACCACACAATTGTTTTCTTTATTTCTGGTTTAATTACAATGGAAACATGGCTCAATAATGCCATATTTGTCTTATTTCATTTTTATGTAAAACTCATATTGTTGAATGAAATAAGTTTGAGTTTTCAATTGTATTTATTTATTGGTAATGTATGTGATGTGCACAATTGCCTTGCATAGAAATACGCGGTGGGTTGTCAAAATATGTGACAGTCATTGTCACGATCTTGTGTTAAACTAAATAAGTTAGAACTTGTTCGCATGATTGTGCGACTGTCATGGCTTTTGGCTTTCTTTCATGTGTGAGGTGCCTCTATCACGACCTTGTGTTAAACTAAATAAGTTAGAATTTGTTTGCATGATTGAGCCACTGTCAGGACTTATGCCTATTTTTTGTTGTTGCATGGTTTAAGGTTTAAAGTAGTATTACATGCAGTCTTTTCTAGCAATTTGTAGTTTGCATGTAGCCCCTTTTATTTTGATTTTAATCTTCAATAGTTGGCTTGTCGTGCTTCGTAGGTGACATAGAGGTTATGTGCATGGGATTGATCGACTTCGCCAGATCATCCATGTCCTCCAGCGATCCCGTATTTTTCTCCTCTCACCGATGAACATTGCCGTATTTTTCTCCTCTCGTCGCGTCGTATGCCCTCTCTTCTTTTAGGAGGTATTTTTATTTATTTTGTTAGTTCTATAATAGACTAATAGTTAATTGTGTAAACAAATAGCAACAATTTTTGTGTATACAAAAGTATTGGAACGTGAGTGCAATGTTGTTCGAATTTCAATCGTTCAAGAGCATTTATCTTTTGGTAGGGAAATATGAAGATGCAATGTGCAAGAGGAGTGGAAGTAATAAGTAAGAAAACAATTATGAATAAGTCACACAAGATACTAAAATTGTACTAACGTAAATATTAAAATTGTTCATTTTTTAGTCACACAAGATACTTTTCAAATAAGTAGACTCATCTAAATACTTGTCAGGTAGGTATCATTTATCAATCATAAACTTAAACCTTATGACTCTTGTCGTTTTTTCTTTAAGAAAGAATATTATTCAATTTCATAATAACTCTCTTTCCCAAAATTCAAGTCTAGATCTTTGTGATTTCTTATAAAAAAAACGTTTTATTGGTCAACAAACATGAATAAGTAATTCCCACATAATAAAGAAGAATGTGTGCCTCACACAACTCCCACTCATTTATGACCAAATGACGAATTAATGCAAGTTTCACAATTTCAAGCAATTAAGATCACACTCGTGCTTATTCCTAATTAATAGCTTAAAATGGATAACATGAGAAGGAAATATATTCTTAAATTTTTCATGGACATAACAAATATATGATGACTTTGATATGTTTGGTAGGTCATATATTCAAACAACAATACTTATCCTAAGCATTTTAATTATTTCATGTATTCACAATATTCATGAGTCATATGACTCCCGCTTGCATCCTTGTAGCTCCATCACCCACATTCATAAAAGATACATTTCTAAGCTACAAACACTCGCCCATAATAATGAAATAGCCTTCTCTTGTTACTCTTTAATCACATTTTGCAATGGATTTAAATAAATTAATTTATGACTCAACAATGCAATTATATTATTCTATATGTGATGTTGATATTATCATTATAATGTTTTTTCCAACATTATGTCAAATAATACTCACATATTCTCATATATTTATTTATAGACTAAGCATGTCATATAATGATACTTTATTTTACTTTTTTTGTCACATGTATTTTATTTCATATATCACAAAAATAAATACATCATATAAAATGTAAAATACTTGTTGTTTCTATTTATTTGGTGTGACCTTACAAAGGATTTATGTCGTATTGGGATATAATATAAATATTTTATATTATTGACTATAAGATGTTCTATCATTATATTATAGTCACCTAAATAATATAGTAATTTTTTCATCCACTTAATTTGTGTCTAACCTTGTCGCATGATATTATGAATAAAATGCAAAATAGGACCATGTCATTTTTGCATTATATTATTTTCTCGGTTTCTCAAGTGAATTATAGTTATAACTACATTAGTTATATTATCTGCAATATAATTCTACTTTACCAAGAGATCCAATAATATCATAACTCAATTAATTGAGAGATAATGACAATATTGATACATAAATTTCTCCCGCATTCTAGTTTGAAAAGAAATGAGATTTCGTTTTGGTTTCCATATTTTTCTTAAATAAAAATCTCAAATTTTGCCACTTAAGAGGAATGTGCCCTTCTTTAATGAAATGAAGAACTTTGTTTTGGTATACATATCATAAATAATGAATTACTATTTTATTTCTATCATGAAATAGTTTTTAAATAATAATCATATTACATACTTCTCATGTGAAAAATCTATACATCTCATATCTAAGATTCAAAAGACACTATGGAAACATTAATGACACAAACACAATCTATATAATGTTTCATCTAATTAGGTCACATTCAATATATAATACACATTTTATATATTCATGTCATTAAAAGATAATTATTTATTGATATTTATATAACTACAATGTATTTTAATTGACATGACGATCTTATACAATTAATGTTCCTTCTTAATTATCAAGATTGTGAATATATTTTAGATTACATGTTTTTCATCTTGAGAGTTCTATGGTTCAAGACCAAATGCATCTTCTTGAATACTTCTAAAGATATAACATATTAATCTCCAAGAACAAAATGTATGATGACATTTTTTAATCATGAACAATACACAAAATTCATTATACAAATATAACTTTCAAAACACACATCCTTATGAAATACCTCCCGCAAAACCATCCGACAATGGCCTACAATTTTGTTCACAGGAATTTCAAACTTGGTGTGACATATACAAGGTGCTCAACAATTATGCTTTGGTCGCTCATGCTCAAAGCAACGGTCAAGTAGAAGTCACCAACAAAATACTAATCGATGGCATCAAGAATAAAGTGGAGAAATGCAAAAGCAAATGGCAGAAATATCTAGACGAAGTGTTATGAACGTACCGAACAACTTCACGAACTTCTATGGAGAAATCTCTGTTTGAGACGATAAGGAAATCTCCAAGAGTCATATTCTATGACGAAGTAAACAACAATGAAGGAAAAGAGCTTGCCTTGGATGAAATAGAAGAACTACGAGCGACTGTCAGGTTAAGAATGACATAATACAAAAGAAGGATGAGACATGCGTTCGACAAACGAGTGACTTCAAGTCAATTTCAATCAGGAGATCTCGTCTTGCGCAAAGTGGAAGCCACCGGCAAAACAGTAAGAAAACTAGATCCAACATGGGAGATACCATTTCGGATGATCCAACATTTGGGAGATACCATTTCGGATGACAACAATGCCTATCATATGGAAACTCTACAAGGCACGCCAATCTCATAAACATGGAACGTAGAGCATCTGGAGAAGTTTTTTGCTTAAGATCGTCACTTTTAGAGCTGTCAAACGTGGATTAGGATCACGAAACTAAGATTTTTGTTAATCGTTTCGTTATAAATAAAAAAAATCGTGAATCGTTTCGTTTAAAAAACGACGGAGATTTTTTTTCATAAACCGTTTCGTTAAAACAAACGTTTAAAATATCAAACACCAATGTTACAAATTTGAAATCCAGAGACTTCTAATCTCCTCTTCTTCCTGAATCTCCCCACTATTCGTCCAAACATTCCAGTTCTCAGACATCAGAACTTGCATAAATGGTCAGTATCAGTAAATAAAAAATATATATTAAAAAATTGCATATTACAATCAAATCAGAACAAAAGGCCAGTATTACTAAAATCAGATAGAAACAAAAATAGAATAGAAGGCCAAATCATAGAACAAGGTGCAAGATCAGCACCCAGACTAAGGCCAAAGATGGCAAATCAAGGTGCCAGTGGCACCTCACAAAGAAAAAGAATATCAAAAATCACAAAACAAACAAGTAGTCACAAGATTAAACCACAACGCCAAATCATAGATAAAAGAAAAAGAACCAGCCATGTCTGCTAGAGTTTACCAGTAAACTGAGGGAAGAGATCGTGAAAAAATCGAGAAAGACAATGAAATAAAGCAAGCATGACTAGAATTGAGGGTTTGCGTCTCGCCTCGTCTTAGTTGTTTCCTCTCCGGTGTGCAACAGCCAACCTTCTTTCCTCTTTCCTCTTATTTTCCCCTTTTTGTTTTCACCACGAGAGAGAGAGAGATGACGTCGAGTGAGTGAGAAAGGGGAAAGTGAGCTGTAAGTCTTCACCTCTATTTCTCCGTCCAATTGACCATCTACAATTATAAAAATTCCAAATCTATAGAATCCTAAACGAAACTACGGAATTTGCGAAACGAAACAGGTCTATCTCGTCCTCGTTTTGTTGAATTAGATTGTGGCATCAATCGTTTCGTTTACGAAATAGAAATAAAATGTGTTTCGTCAACCGTTTCGTAGACACGAAACGAAACGGTTGAACGGTTAAACGATGGGTCGTTGACAGGCATAATCACTTTTTTTCTTTTGTAAAAAAAGTCTTAGCTCAAGGCCATGAACCATCAGCTAGCTAAAGGATTTGTATTTTGAAATAAGAGCTAAATGTCATAAACCACAAGTTCAATAGAAATACTTTTTACAATCATTTACTTTGTTAAAATCCTACTACTATTACATCTTTGATATTTTGTGCTACATCTACAATATTCCGTGCTACACCTTCAATACTTTGTACAACATCTTCAATTTTTAGTAAATACAATCTTCGTATCTACAATACTTCATTTCTTAAGCCGAAATGAAAAAAAAAACATAGAGGCGCAGCGTTTGTCCACTAATACTAAAAAGGCGGAACTTCAACAATTGATATGAATACCGGCGAACCGCTTTATCCCATTATAAAATCGCGGGTATATAAACAGGTGTGTCTCCATAATGATCAGATTTCTTGAGCTTGAGCACATATATTGTCATTTCACAGGCACTATATATCCTTCCAAAAAAGATAGAACCAAGGGGCAATATATGCGGTTAACTCAATCCTTCAAGGCATCATTCATCCAAGACACTTTAAGCACGAGATTTCCAAAGAAAACATTTCGGAAGAAAAACAAAACCAACAAATGCAAAAATTGAACAATTTCGAACAAGTTCAGAGTTTGCAATGTTTTGATCAAGAGAGAGTGTTGAGAGTTTGATCCAAAATAATTTTTCAATTTAGAATTGTGTTTTTGTTATAGTAGAGAGTTTATCTAGGACGTATATTTTTAGTTGTCATCAAATTTATTTAATTTGATAGGACCTATCAATAGGCCATAGGTTATCTAGTGGCTTGCTAGGAGCCTGGAACAACAATTTATTTAGCATTGCCCATTGATGACATTCAAGGTTCCTAAATACAATTCTAAAAAGCTAATTAATTCTCATGCATCTGACCAAGTGATTTGAGCATCCCCGACAGCATCTCCGGAATACCCCAGATTATCCCAAACAGCTTGGGACGCATCAACGACATTATTGCCACAAGGTGTCTGGTATGCATGATCGGTATCGCACCCGTTCCTCCTGCCACACCGACTGCCTCTGTTGTACCAACCAGTCGACAGTGCTACTACCAACTCAGAGTCAGAATGGTATTGTTCATCACACTCTGATGGGCCGCCGCCATCCCCGCCTTCTTCGAAGCTGTTAAGCGTCATTCTGGCACGTGTGCTCTTCGTCACTGGGGGCGAGCAGTAGTATTGTGGGTAGCGTTGGTTTGCCTCACAACACTCGGAATCGTTCTCAGTGTTGCAATTTGAGGTTGATGTGCCTGTGAGGTAACCGCTGGGTTGGCACTCAGCAAGGAAGCGAAATGTATTTGCATGGATAAAGAAGGGTTGCGTCAGGAGGAAGTATGTGGCAAGAACAAGCTTGAAGATGCTACTGAACATCTTTGACTTGTCAATTTTAATTTGGTTGAGACTTGAGAGAGAGTGACTAGTAATTAGGCCGTCGATCTTGAATTCTCTATCACTTGGGAGTGCAGAGTGCTTATATAATTGGGAAAGACATGTGGGAGCTGGTTTAACTGTTTTTTTTTTAACTGTGGTTTAACTATTTATCTTGTAAATTTTTTACCATGACATGCTTTTTTTTTGCATGTTCGACTTGAATATCTACGATTCTCAGCATGTGGTGGAATAACAAATGGCTGAGGTAGATGGGCTTATTTATGTTGATTAAATGTATGACTGGATCGGATTGTTGTGGGATCCGAATTGAAATCATTTAAGATTTTCTAGATGTGGCATGCTAATTACATTCATAATTAACAATTTACTTAATTTAAATGCGATTAGCTTTCGTTATTTTAATATATTTAGGACAGATACATTAATTGCTAAAAATACACGAAATAGCAGAATATATGAATGGCGTTAGGGCTGTCAAAATAGTTGTTTTTGTCATTGGGCCGTTCCGTGCTGGGCCGAACGGAACAACAACGGCAGGAATTGTTGTTTCTTTGGACCGACGACACATCAATGACACAAGATCCAGTATCATTTATTAAAACGGAACAACAATGACACAAGGTCCACTACGACAGATTTAACTTTTTAAATCGGACAAAAATGACTTTTAAAACCGGACTACGCGCCGCTATTATCGAAGGCACTTTTAAAAGTCACAAGCGCCCGCTTTTAAAAAATTAACCTTTAAAATCGACGTGATCCGCTTCTGAAAACATTTTTATCAGCGAAGTGCTCCGCTTCGAAAAATACATTTAATACCGGTCCCCTCAATTCTTGTTCGCTTTTAAAGATCCTTTTAAAACCGGACCCATTGTTCAGTCCCGTTTTGAAGGCTTCAACACGTATCAAATTTAAATCAAACTATTAAATTTAATTTTTGATTTTGACCAAGCCGGTTTTAAAGGGAGGTGTAAAAGGTTTTCAATTTTTTTTAAAATGACCTAGAATTATAGAGTTTTTCTAAATATGATCTAGAATATAATTTTAAAAATAACCTAAAATTTTAGAATTTGATCCAAAAATGACCTAAGATATTATTTTGTTTAATTAAAATCAATAGTATTGCACATATTTTGTAAAGCTAAGATTATTAGAATGAATATTTGTTAATTCCAACAAAGATTAAATAATATGAAGAAAAAAGCGAAATCTTCAATTAAATCTTCTTCAAATCTCTTCTTTAATATTCTTCAAAATAAATCTTTTTCAACTATTCAAATCTTCAAATCTCCACTAATTATTAGAATGGTTAATTTTTTCAAGTAAGATTTTAAGAGTAGAGATCAGACGAGAGAAAGAGAAAGAAATAAATCAAAGAGAATTGAGAGGAAGGGAGAATTATATAGAGATCGAATTAAAGAGGTGATCCGTGGGGGTTTTCTGCGTGATTTCTGAGTGTTGGATTGTTAGAATGGACGTTGTGGATTGGAAGCAACGAGGGGACGATCCGTGGGACGGTGGTCTGGTTTAAAAGCACCATTAACACCGGCTGGGACAGTGGTCCGGTTTAAAAGAACCCTTTAACACATGCTGGGACAGTGGTCCGGTTTAAAAGCACCCTTTAACATCGGTTGGGACAGTGGTCCGGTTTAAAAGCATCTTTTAACACCGGCCTGTGGTACTTTAACACTCAAGTTTGATTAAAGTTCTGTGTTAAAGGTATAGCCGATTTAAAAGAAGGGCTGTTAAAGCCTCTTTCTGTAGTAGTGATCTTGTTGGATCGTTTATCTCGTTTATATCGTTTCTGCTGGTGATTTTTAAAGGAGTCCTAACCCTAACCTAAGTTTGTGCCGCTCTTCCTCTTTCTCGAGTGTGTCGTCATGACTTCACCTCACCTCTCATGTCTGGTTGTCTCCTCTTTCTTTGCCTGTCAGCCTCTGTATTATGTAGACTGTAGATTGCGGATCTCTCTCTCTTGCAAGATCAACTTGCCTGAATGGATTGTACAGACTTAACATTCTCGTCGACACATGCGTGACGTTGCTACAGTTTATCTGTTGATATGTTCCCTTATTTTAGTATTCGAGATCCTAATCACTTTTTCATTGTTTTTACCCTAAATCTTAGATGGTTTTGAGTGGTTGTCAGGTCCTGATTCGATGATCTGTTTGGTTGGTCCTGATCTTAGCAAGATTTGTAGGCTTAAAAGGCGAGAAAAGGCTAATAGCTAGGAGGCCGAGTTACTGGTGACAAGATCTTCCACCAAGATCTCTTTGCCATCAGCATTCATGAAATAGAGAGAAAAAAAATTAAAGCTGGTGATTGCTGATCATTGATAGGGAAGAAAAATGACTAAACAAAAAAAAAAGAAAAATAGAGAGAGAAAGATAGAAAGAAGAAAAGAACGAGGCAACAAACAAAGGTAAAAAAATTCAAATCCACAACTTCTTTGCTTCTATTTCTTGTCTGCATAATTTTATTGGTTGTTTTTTTCTTTGTTTCTTGTCCAGAGAAGAGAGAAAAGAACTAAAATTAGGGTTTTCGTTTTTTTAGTTTTTTACTAATTTTTATTTGTTTAGTAACTTTTATTTTCTTTTTGAATTTTTGGACTCTGAATGCAGGCTAGGATTTCTGTGCTTCTGTTTTCTTTTTTATTGTCTTTCTATGGTTGATCATGATCCAGAGCATTTAGTGTCAGAACCTGACATATCTGATGATGAGTATGGATATCTCTTTTTCTTTTCTTTTTTTATGTAGTTAATTTCATGTTGATTATTTACATGCTTGCTTGTTAGTTGATTGTTACTGACATTTAAAATGAGGGAAGCTGATTCAGGGACACAGGATTGAACTAAGAAATTTTGTTGATTGTTGTGTTCAATTCAGAGCTCCTGGATCGGCTTCTCTCTCAGGTAGTGGTAGTGATAGTACACTTGAATTGTTGTCGGCATTAGATTGTGTTGGCTTTTATGTTGGCTTTTTGTTGATCTTTCCAATGGTAATTAAATTGTATTGATACTGATGCAGTGATACTTTGACTACTTGAAATGTATTGATACAAGAGGGATGTTGAGCTGATCAAGGATCCTCAGCCAAGAAGTTATTTGTTGGTTTTGTAATTTGTTCCTTTCTTCCTGAGTGATACTTGATTAGCTTCACTCCCTTCACGTCACTGCTTGCTTGCTTGCTTGATTTGAAATGAACTGATACTGCACTTGATTTGAAGTGAACTGATATTGCACTTGATTTGAAATGAAGTGATACTACACTTGAATTGCAACTGATCAGTTTAGGATTAGATCCAAACTTCACCCAAGAGCTTGTCCAAAGGATTAAAGCTGGTGAAGTTGCAACTCGAGACTCTAGTGTTGTAGTTGTAGTTGAACCTAGTAAAAGGAGGAAAACTAAGCAGAATATGACATCTCAATACTGAAAGTTTATCAAAAAGGATGAAGTACAACCTAATGACTTTTATGATGTAGTTTGTATATATTATGGGGCATCTTATCAGATGAAAAATCAAAAGGACACCAGTTCCTTGAAGTAGCATATATTAAAGGGTTGCAGGAAAGTGCCTAATAATAAGAGGCATAAACTTGATGCCAAACAAAGAATGTTACAAGTTGGCTGAACAGCAGGTATAGTTTCAATTTTATTTATTGTTAGCTTTCAATTGTTAATGCCTTATTGTTCGACATTACTCTATTTGATTGTAGGTGGGGCCAAAGTTTGTATGAATTTATTTGCAAGCTTAACTGTAGAGTGAGCTTGACTATTGATGATAGTTGGACTAGTAATAGTGGTAATATTGGCACCAACTCCTTTTCTTTTTGTTGTCAAGATGGGCAGAGATGTTTATTAAGTGGGACAAGTATTGGAGTGGTGGTAATGCACTACTTGTCATTGCTTGTGCTCTGAATCCTAGATGCAAATTGACAGTAGTTGAGTATTACTACCAAATGATGGATCCTAATGACTGTCAGAGGTTTATTGGAAACTTCAAAACTTATCTTAATGCATTGTTCAAAGAGTACTTGGAGACACACTCCAATTCAATGTAGCATCAAGCTGGTAGTTCATCAAAAGGTGGCAGCAGATTATTAAATTCAATTTTTTTCAACATACCTTTATTTACAAAGTTCTCAGTATTTATTTCTTTAACTAACATTGGTTTTTATTAGACCATCTGGTAGTGCATCTAGTGATATCGATGTGATAGAGACTAGTTTGAAAGACCACCTGAAGGACAAGAAAAGTGCTCAACTAGAGAAGAGATCAGAACTTGAGAAATATCTCACTGAGCCACTCGATGATGCAAGTTTGGAAGAAGACTTTAACATCTTGTCATGATGGAAACTGAAGACTCCCAAGTATCTTGTCCTGCCGATATCGATAGTGGCTTCATAGTCTTGTTTCGGCACTGTTGACAGAACTCTGTCACCAGTTAGGAACTCTCTCAATGATGAGATCTTTGAAGATCTCATTTGTGCTCAAGACTGGTTGAAATGTGCAATTACTGGTAATATACTCTTCACTTATCAGTTATTGTTCTATCTTTATTATTTAATTATAACTTCTCTTGTTTTGTTGATTTGTAGAGGCTGGTGGAGAAGTAGGTCATCCATTGTGGTCCAATAATGAAGTTGGTGATTCTATATGTTGAATTGAGCATGATACATTTGTACTGCACTTGGACCTGCCTTGTTGAGTAGTGGCTGATAGCGGATGGTTTGGAGGGATATTGAGTAGTGGTTTTTTAGGTACGGATATGGGGCAGTCACCAACGGCATGACCTGCCTTGGCACACTTATGGTAGTGACACGGGTTTTTACATTCAGTCATGATATGGCCTCTACGAGCGCACTGAAAACACTGGTCCCGCCACCAAGGGTTATGGGGGCTCAGGGTGTATCGCAACTTGGTGGGGCTGTGAGGGGAGGAGAAGTACTGGGGTAGTTTTGTTGGTAAGGTTTTGAGGGTTGTGGTTTGGAAAAGTGGTGGAGGGGATGGGGATCGGTGGAAGTTGGGGGCAGAGGTGGGAGTCTGGAGAGCTTGCTTGTAAGACATGAAGACACGATTGAAAATAATG
The DNA here is from genome assembly GCA_964058865.1 of Eleocharis quinqueflora. Classification (NCBI taxonomy): domain Eukaryota; kingdom Viridiplantae; phylum Streptophyta; class Magnoliopsida; order Poales; family Cyperaceae; genus Eleocharis; species Eleocharis quinqueflora. The sequence continues at coordinate 185,359 of CAXKVX010001105.1, forward strand.
GAGGCTTGTCGTGGCGGGGGAGAAGACTGTGATTGGACATGGCTAGGTTGACGTCGACGAGTCACAGTGACCCATTCGACTTCAGATGGGATATCCATTCTTCAACCAGTTGATCATTCGATATGGGTACCATCGTCGGGAATAAATAAATATGAAGGAACTATTATGGGGGACAACAACATTACTCACTATTAAATTTCGTATGAGTTAATGCAATAAGTTATTGTATTAACTCATACCAAATTTAATAGTAAGTAATGTTGTTGTCCCCATTGGGGTGTCAGCGTTCATCTGTTTCAACGCCTTTCGTTTCGTTTTGCTCGGAACGCCTCGTGAAACGTCGTGGATTTTGGTTTCGTTTATTGAATGAAATGTTCAGCGAAAATCTCAGCAGTTGCGCTGATCTCGATGCAACGAACACGAAAATCAATGGTTGTGTTTCGTTTAGATCGTTGTTTCGTTTAACATTCTACGAGTTTACTATTTTTGTATTGCAGAGGTTGCAGAGGGTACTGAAGGGGTGCGTATGTTGTGTGACCTACTTAGGGTGAAAACCCTAGCAGACATTGCCTCTTGGTTGTATGTTCGACAGTTTCTTTCATTTCGTCTTTCTCCTTCTTCTTCGCTCTCTCTCTCTCTCTCTGGCACTATTCCCAACTGAGGCCCTAATCATTTTGTTTTCCTTTTTTTCCTCTTGATCTTAGCGAAAGGGCCTTCATATCAACAATTTGTTGCATTTTTCCATTCCCAGCCATCTGGATCTTGTGTGCTTGAATGAATTTGTTGGATTGATGGATGAAAGATCGGGAAAGGTAATCATCTCAATACTAAGCCCTAGATCGGTAGGGGGCTGAGAAGCTTGTGACAGATCATGATTCTAGGCTATATAAGCCTCTGAGAAGGGGGAAAAATGGCTGAAAGAAAGAAAAGAAAGAAGAGAAAGTGAAAGAAAGGAACAGAGAGAAAGAAGCAAGCCAGTGAGCAAACAAGCTATTCAAAGGTAATTTTCCTTTTTATCTTTACTTATTTCTTTTGTAAATTAATTTTTTGTTAGTTTTGTTGACTGGTTTTCTTGTTTTTTTTGTTGCATGCAATTTTAGAGTGTCATCCTGTAATCTGTCATGGCTGGAAATGATGAAGTACATTCTGGTTCTGAGCTTGACATTTCGTCAGAATCTGAGTATGGTTTTTCTATTACTTGTTTACTTGCTTACTGACTTGCTTACCGACTTGCTTGCTTGCTTGATTACTGGCTCAATAAAATAGCTTGCTTACTTACTAACTTGATTACTTGCTTGATTACTAGTTTGATTGATTGCTTTATTGTTTACTTGCTTAATGAAATAGCTTGCTTGCTTACTGGCTTGCATGTATGCATACTGGCTTGCATGCATATATACCGGCTAACTCAAAAACCAGTCGACAGTGCTACTACCAACTCAGAGTCAGAATGGTATTGTCCATCACACTCTGATGGGCCCATCAGGAGGTGCATTGGAAAAAAAATTTGTTTTTTAATTTTTTTGGATAAATAAATATAAATATTGTTCATGTGAAGTTGATAATGTGAAAGTTGATAGTTTCATGAAAAATTATTATTTTTCTATTGATTTATATTTTATTTTTTCGATAAACAAATAGTGATATTGTGAAATTTAATTTTTTTTTGAAATATTTTATATGTATTGCAACGATTTTTTTTGTGGTGATTATAATTAATTTCAACAAATAAAAATTGTGGTGGGATGATCTATTGCAACAAATGCAATTGTGGTAGTAGCATCATTTATTACTACGAATAATATTGTAGTCACATAAATTATTGCAACAAAGTTAATTGTTATAACACAAATCTATTACGTCCAAATGAATTGATGTAATAAAGTTATGAGCAACAAAACAAATTTCGTTGCAATAACTTATTGCTACGCCACTTATTTCAACGATTTCATAACGATTTTGTTTCGTTATGTTAGAGATTTAATGCAATAATTAGATTCTTTACGCAACAAATAATTTTGTAGTGAATATTGAATTTTGGTGTAGTGTCATGTCTCACAATTAACAAATTTATCTCCGCATAAGCTTGTCATGCTAACTTCTTTCTCAAAAAATTTCTGGTTACGCCACTGATATAATTCAATTAAGTTTATATAACATGTGTGATTCGTTAACAAACCGAGCTGGACAGAGCTCAAGATCAGCTTGTTAATTTAACGAGCTGATCAGCTCGTATCGTTAACAGCTCGAGATAGTAGCGAACGAGTTCATAACGAACTTTTTACGAATCGAAGATGAACAAACTACGAATATTTCTTACACTCTTACCTCGGAGAAATCAACATCCAACGGACGAATACTGTCAAAATAGCATCGGAGACTGCGCCCAAAAATCCGGCCAGAATCTGTGTGTTTTAGATTTTATTTAGGTTACTCTATTTTGAATTCTCAGACAAAATCTAAAAAATCCGGCCAGAAATAAAATATGAAGCGTAATTGAGGGGAATATTTCCGTACTGTACACGGCAATTTCGAACTATTGACCAACACTTTTCTTGTCGTACTTGCATGGCAGCATGGGTAACAAACTGTCAACGATTATTCAGGATACTTACTATTCAAGTTGAATAATAGATATTCGTTGCTCAAAATTACTCTCTACAAGGAAATTAGTGGAAATAATATGATTTATCGATTAACTATTTAAAAGGGTCAATTCCTAGCTAGTTCAACTATAAAAAGTTCGTATCTGAAAGCAAATGTGTAACAGAGGCCAGAGGGGAAGAGAACACAGAGTGTAACAAATTAAATGTATTGTTATTGAATGAAATACAAAGAGTACAGAGTTATGTATATATAGGTAATATTCAGTTAACTATCAAGATACAAATGAACCTAGACTATTCAAAACTAAAAGTCTTCTAATTGAGCTGATTGAACTTCATCTAGATGTTATGTGACTGTTGATCCTTTGTGATCAGTATTGATATCAAACACATCCCCTTAAGCCAATGGAGTTTGAACTACATTGAACTTGCTTCTGAGATGTAAAAAATGAGGTAGAGGCAATGGTTTGGTGAGAATATCCGCAAGTTGATCTTGAAAACAGAGAAACTTTACCGAGAGTTTGTTGGCAGCAATCTTTTCTCGTACAAAATGAAAATCAATTTCAATATGCTTTGTCCGAGCATGAAACATGAGGTTTGAAGCTAGAAATGTAGCTCCAATGTTATCACAACACTGAATCGGATTTTGTTGAAGAGTTACTTGAATTTCTTGAAGAATGTACTCTAACCATATAACCTCGGTACATGAAAGAGCAAGACTACGATATTCAGCTTCAGTGCTAGATCGAGAAATCGTTGGCTGTTTCTTGGCACACCCGGAGACCAAATTTCTTCCTAAGAAAACACAATAGCCAGAAGTGGATCTCCTGTCTTATAAACTGCCAGCCCAGTCGGAATCACTGTAAGCATGTATTTGTAATGGAGAATTTTTGTAGAACTGTAAGTCAAGGTGTAATGTTCCTGAGACATATCGTAATAATCGTTTGACAACACTCCAGTGATCTTCTGTTGGATTATGCATATATTGGGAAAGTTTATTTACAAAGAAAGAAATATCAGGTCTTGTGAGGGTTGCATATTGTAATGCACCCACCATGCTTCTGTAGAGTTAGGAATTTGACATGGTGAACTGGTTTCGGTAGATAGAACATTGTCAGAGGTCATAGGGGACTGACAAGGTTTGCAATTGGTCATGTTTGCTCGATGAAGTAAAGAAGTGAGAAATTTGGTTTGAGTAAGGCAGATACCATGTTTATTGGTAGTAGCTTCGATACCCAAAAAATAATGAAGAGCACCTAAGTCACAGATGGAGAAATGATGGTGTAGTTGGTCGATACACTTTTGTATTTGAGTAGGGCAACTGCCTGTAATCATAATATCATCAACGTAGACTAGAAGAAGTAGAATATGACTGTCCTGAGGAGCAAGAAATAAGGAGGGATTGTAGGAAGAGGGTTTGAATCCATATTGAGTTAGTGTGTTGCTCAATTTCTCAAACCAAGCTCGAAGAGCCTGTTTGAGACCGTAGAGTGATTTGTGAAGGTGACATACATGATCTAGATAATTGGAATCTTGAAAACCCAGGGGCTGTTCCATATAGACGATTTCGGTAAGATTGTCATTTAGAAAGGAATTGGAAACATCTAGTTGTCCAATTGGAGGAGATGGCAAGGGAAAGAATGACTCTGATAGTTGTTGGTCGTACAACAGGACTATAGGTTTCTTCGTAATCAACTCCGGCTTCTTGGTTATAGACCTTTGCAACGAGACGAGCTTTAATTATAACGTTCAATTGTACCATCAGCCTTTGTTTTGGTTTTGTATACCCATTTGCGTCGATAACTTTTTGGTCTGTTGGATAAGGTACAAGGGACCATGTGTGATTGTTGGCTAGTGCATTAATCTTGGAAGCCATGGCTTCTCTCCAATGAAGAAACTTGTTGGCTTTGGTGAAACTGATTGGATCGGGTTCAATGTGTGTATGGTGAGCAAGAAAATCTTTGAATTCTTTGGGTTCTCGAATATTGTCTTTAGATCGTGTAACCATAGTATGGATGTTCAGTTGGAGAATAGATCATGGAGTAGGAGAGGAATGCAATAGAGATGTTTGTGTATTTGCTTCGGTGAGGTGAAGAGATGAAGATGATGAAGAAATGTTTGAATGGTTTTGACTGTTGGTTGGAGGCGGGTCAAGAGAAATAGAGGGCTGGGTTATTAGGTTATCGGCTAGTTGCAACGGACTGGGCCCAATAGAGAGCTGAGAGGGAGACGATGAAGAAGGCTGCTGATCGGATGGGCCAGAGATTTGATGTTGGGCTGAAGATGAATTGATGGAATTATCGGTGGGCTGTACAAGAAACTGATTAGTAGTTGAAGGAGGCCTTGGTAAAGAGGCTGTATTGTGATGATTGGATGGTGAATTTGAATTCTGATTGGCTTGATGACTTGATATCTTGTGATTGGTGGTTGGAAGAATTAAGTCTAGAGTTAAATGATGTTGATGATCATTAGAATCTGAGCTATGTAAAGGAGAGCAATTTTCTTGGAAATAAAAAAGTAAGTTCATCAAATTGAACATTTCGTAAATATAAATTCTATTTGTTGGTAAATGTAAATATTTATATCCTTTTTTATTGATGCCATACCCAATAAATATGCAAGGTTTAGATCTTAATTCTAATTTATGATTATTATAAGGTCGAGTTAAAGGGAAACAAAGACAATCTAGTACTTTTAAAATGTTGTAATTGGGTTTCTTTTTAAAAAGTGTGGTATAAGGAATTTTTTTGTGAGAAGGTAATCTATTAATTAGATATACTATGCTTGAAAAAAATTCATCCCAAAAATGTGATGGAATTGATGCATGTGCCATGTTGGCAAGTGATAATTCAATGATGTGCTTATGTTTTTTTTCAGCAACTCCATTTTGTTGGGGAGTATAAGGGCAAGAAATTTCATGAATGAGATATGGAAATTTTGTTTTGATAGGTTTGTATTCGGTCCCTCCATCAGTTGTTAAGGTTTTGATTGTTGTATTAAAAAGATTTTCAAATTGAGTTTTGGAAAGAGAGAATATGGTACAAACTTCACTTTTATTTTTAATGAAGTAAATCTAAGTGAAATGAGAGTAGTCATCAATGAATGTTACATAATATCTATATCCATGAAAAGAGGTAATTGGAGAGGGTCCCCAAACATCACTATGAACAATTTGTAAAGAAAAATAGTAGAAAAAGAATGAGAAAAGGTGCCTTTGCTTGTGCACAATCTTTACAAAAAGAAATTGTTTCTTTGATACAAGGTAAATTATTTGAACTAAGAATTTGTAAAGTGGTAGAATTTGATGGATGGCCAAGTCGAGAGTGCTAAATGTTGGTTGTGGTACGTGTACCAAGAAGAGCAATTTGAGAAGAATCTTGATGTTGTAAAGAAGATGGCTTCATCTTGATGTTGTAAAGACCATTGTAGCTAGGAATTTGAAGTAGAATTGTCTTGGTGAGGTGGTCCTTAAGAGTACAAAATGATAAAGAGAAGTTAGTTGAAAGAGATGGATTATATTGTAATAATTTTGATAAGCTTATGAGATTGGTAGAAAATTTTAGAACATATAGTACATTAGTAAATGTAATAGTATGATTAAGAATGTTTAAAGTGAAAGAACCAATATGTGAGATGGAGAGACCAACACTATTACTTATTTGAAGTTTATCGGGATCATTATAGACAAAGAAAGATGATAAATTGTTGATGTCATTAGTAACATGATTATGCGTTGATCTGTTGAAATCGGGCCGACTTCCATTGTGAATTGAATTTGATCCAAAGAACTGCTTCTGTCGACTTCCGCCACGGTCTGTGTGAAATGTTGACGCTTGAGTGTCGGAGTGCGCCTGAATCATGGCTTCGTGGTTGAGTAACAATCCTCGAAGATCAGATAACAAAAAAGAACCGTGGCATCTTGCTGTGGAAAGAGCAGCAATGATCGGCATGAATTCGCTACCTAAGCCATTGATGGCGGCAGTCACGAAGTCATATTCAAGTAAAGGGTATTCGATAAATGCAAGTTCATCGGCTATTCGACGAAGTCGAAGAAGAAACTCAGAGCAAGAAGTTGATCCTTTCGTAGCTGCTGTCTGAATTTGTCGCTTGAGGTCATGAAGGTGAGCTTTAGAGTTGGAAGCAAAATAGTCTTCAAGATTGGTCCAAAATTCTCTGGTGGTTGAGCATGACACGACATGAGCCATGATGGTTTCTGTCAAGGAGGAGCGCAGTCACCCCAGCAAGAGCTGGTCTTGACGATGCCAAGGTAGGTACAAAGGATTGAACTCGACTTGTCCTGTATTTGACCGAATGGTAGGTTCCGATGGATGTGATGTAAGGTATTGATTTAAATCGTAACCATGAATGATAGGCAAGATTTGGGATTTTCATGTGAGAAATTAGATTCAGTTAGTTTGATCACAACAGGTGGAGTGAGGGATATAAGAGAATTCAGATGGTTGAATTGAGGATTCTGAGTCATGGTGGAGAATTCCACTGAGGGAGAAGGACTTGAGATGGTCTCAGACATGTTCGCCATTTTTGACCTTGATCAAGAAGAGAGCTTGATTAGGCGGAGGAATCTTGTAGCTCTGATACCATAAAAGCAAATGTGTAACAGAGGGGAAGAGAACAAGTGTAACAAATGAATTGTATTGTTATTGAATGAAATACAAAAGAGTACATAGGTGTGTATATATATAGGTAATATTCAGTAACTAACTATCAAGATACAAATGAACCTAGACTATTCTAAACTACACTTAAGTCTTCTAATTGAGCTTATTGAACTTCATCTAGATCTTCTGTGATTGCTGATCCTTTGTGACCAGTATTGATATCTAACAGTATCCATTGTCAATATTGTGATATCGGCTTTGTCATAAACAGTCGCATCGCTTGAATCAAATTTGAAGACTCGAATTTAACGGTAGGAGGATGAAATTTTTTATTATTTTTGTAAGACCCAATTGTTACTTGTTATAGAGACTAAAGTGAGCTATGATCTTTCTAAAAATCAGAAATTTGTATTGAATATGAGGCTAATTTTCGTTTGAGCCAAAGACATGACTTCGTCTGACCTCCCAACCTCTTTTTATCCATTTTGTACTAAAAATGACTCTTTTTTTCAAACAACTTACTAAATTTTTCTCAAATTAGCTCAGCCGTCAAACTTTCCATCTATTATTTCATATTTACCCATATAAAAATGTTGAAGAAAAAGAATTAAAATAATTTTCATTTCAGGTCTATATCCGTTATGATAACTCACTACTAAAGAAAGGATATTTAACACCCATTTTTTTAAATCGGAAATAACCTTAGCACCGAATTTTAACTAAACTTAGGTATAAAAGGTTGTAAAAAAAGTTAGAAACAGAGTTTTAAAATCGAATTTTATAACAGGTCCTGTTTCAAAAGGTTCCTTTAAGCGGATCTGCGAAGTAGTCTGCTGTAAAAGATCTTTTAAATAGGAACCCAGTTAAACTTCAGTTTTAAATAGTTATTTTTATAACCGACCTTTTATTAAGGCTCGGTTTTAAAAGGCAGATGTCTTTAACACCGGTCTTTAACTAAGGTCCGGTATTAAAGGGTTGGATCTTTAATATTGGCCTTTTACTAATGCTCGGTTTTAAAGTAACACACGGATAACCTCTATTTCTTTAATCCATAGCGTCCATTCTAACCGATCCAACGCTCAGAAATCCGATCCAACGCTCAGAAATCCTTAGCATCCATTCTCACGGATCGCTCTCATCTCTCTCTTTATATAATTCATCTCTCGCACTTTCTCTCTCTCATCTGATTTGTTTAATTTTTTATCATTTCTCTCTATCTCTCAACAAATCAAACTATTTGAATTTGAAGGAAATATCAAGTTTTTTAGTTTTCTCTTTGTCTGAATTTGGAGGAAAAAATAAAGCAAATTCGAAGAGAAATATAATTAGTATGCATTCTTTGCTTTAAAATTATTTTCAGAATTTCTTTGTTTTTTTCATTTTTCAGACATATAACATGGCATAAACATTTATTCAAAGAGTTTAATTGCAAAAAATATGTAAGTCTTGTTGTACTAAACAATGTCTCGTATTTGTCGATTTGCAAAACTTAATGTGTATTTAACGAGTTTCTTGTGAGATATATTATTCAGGATCATTTCATGGAAAAAGAAATTACAAGAATCAAGAAGGAAGCTCAAGAAATGAAGAATCAAGACTTTAAATAGTTTAGGATATTTTCCTCTCAAGCTTATAACAAAATTAAATCAAAGAGATTGAGTCAAACAAGTGCAAAATACAGAAAAACGCATGAAACGTTATATAACTCTCTGAAACGTTATATAACGTTATACACCTCCTACAGAAATTTCGAAACAAAAACAGAAATGACACAAAACGTTATGTAACGTTTTATAACGTTATATAATGTTGTACATGAAAATAGAACACAGTTGCACAACGTTTGAAAAGTCCAGAACATTTGTCAAAAACTCACCAGAACGTTATACAACGTTTCATAACGTTGTGTAACGTTATACCTATCTGTGCAAATTCAAAGGACCAAATTCAGTTCTATAACATTTGAAAAGTCCATAACATATGCTAAAAATTCACCAGAATGTTATACAACGTTTCATAACATTGTGTAACAATATATATATATATAGTCTTGCATTATATAACGTTCTGAAACGTTGTGTCTAATGATTTTCTATTTTTATAATTTTCTAACTATGTCTAATGATTTTTTAAAGATGACCTATTTGCCATAGAAATTAAGGTATTTTTTATTATTTTTTGGGCCAACTTTAAAAAATCATTAGACATAGTTAGAAAATTCTAAAAATGGAAATTTTTTGTATTCTACAAGATTATAATATAAATAAATTACTAAGTTATTTAAATCGAAATTTCATATGCTAAATTTTTAAATTTGACCCGTAAGCGTTTCACCCGAAGTGCTTATGGAAGCACGCTAGCCATACTCTATATATATATAGCGCATGGCTAAAATAATATGCATAGTACACCCCCATTTTGGTACTATGCATATAGATATAGGTTATTAAATTGAGATTTAAGTTGCTCAATAAATTCTTCATATGAAAATATTGTAGGAAATCAAATTTCGTGATTTTTAGAGCTTTCTAGCTATTTTTTAAATATTTTTTAAAAACAGTCCAGATTTAATACTACAAAAGTGCCATTTCTGGGCTGTTTTTAAAAAATATTTAAAAAATATCAAGAAAGCTCTAAAAATCACGAAATTTTATTTTCTACAAGATTTTGATATGAAGAATTTATTGAGAAACTTAAATATCAATTTAATAACCAAATTAAATACAAATGGGCGCATAGTACGTTATGTGGTGTACTATGCATATTATTTTAGCCATGCTCTATATATATATGTGTGTGTGTGTGTGTGTGTGTGTGTGCAGATCCAAATGGTTCTTTAACGCTTGAAAAGTCCAGAACATATGTAACATAATTGACAAAACGTTATATAACGATACACAAAGTTATATAACGTTATATAACGCTCTGTAGAGTTATATAACGTTATGATCAAATTTTACAGAAACAGATCATAACCTTATACAACGTTTCATATCGTTGTATAACGTTTCACTTGACAAAACTAAAAAATAACGGTCATTTCTCTGACAGCTGTAATTTAGATATTTTCTTCAAACGTTATGTAACGTTATGAGCAGTTATATAACGTTTTAACTCAAAAAACGTTTTTGAGCTGTTGGGGTGTGAAACCCGTAAAATGTTGAACCCGAAAAATAAAAATAAAAATAAATAAATAAATAAAATAAAAATAAGATAATTAAAACATAATAAAATTTTACGAGTTAATAAACAAACAATTTAAAACTTATATAAGAAGGAATAAAAACTTGTACAAATTAAATTTAAAACCAAATTTTATAAATGAGGTTAAGCATGAAACAATAAATGAAATAAACAAATTTGAAGGAAATAAAATAACGTAGGAAATACATGTAGACATACATACACACAAACAGATTTCATTTACACACACTATAATAATTGACAAAGACGTGCTAAGTACAAATAAGAGTTCAATCTATAATCATACTAATATACATAAATAAATTTTGCTACACAACCCTATGTTAAATGCAGCAACCTTAGACTTGTTATGAACCAAAAACTTAATGGGATCTTACATCTGAAGTTGTGTAACGAGTCACTCAAATTGTACGATGAACATGCTACCTACAGCACAAAAACTTCACACAAACCTCCACCTCAGATTAACAAAAAAAAATTAATAGTTGGGTGAGACCACTTGACAAAACCCAACGGGTCGCCCTCGAGTCATACAGCAATCGGCCACGTAGACAGACACACTGATGGAGCGGCAGTAGGGCAAACCTGGTGTTCCCGATGAGTTCTGATCCTCTACCTCACGAATTACGGCCTTACTAATCAAAACGGGTCAGAGCGGGTCGATAATTTTGTAGAAATAGATTATTACACGAAGAATCGCGAAGACGAGGCTACACACAGTCCCCTCCCCTGCCCTCTCTCTCTCTCTGTCTGCGTCACTGCCTAGGGAACGCACCCGCTGACCTCTTCCCTTCCCCATATACCTCATACTTTTTTTTTTAGCCCCTATCTACTCTCCTGCCACCTAAAGAATAGAAAATCCCACCTCTTACCTCTCTCCTTCTTTCTACTTTTGTCTCGTCCTCTCACCCTCCCACTAACATTTCCCCTTTTCTCTCCCCATTTTCTTCACTTCCTGCCGCGCATTGAATTTTTCTGTCACAACTTTCTCTCTCTCGCATACACTCCACCTCATCTCTCATTTCCACATCATTTTCTCCTCTTACTTCCTGTCACTCCTCTGCTTTCACCAATTCCCCCATACCTCCCTCTCCCTCTACTCGATTACCTTGATGTCACCTCTCAGCTAAAAAAAAAAAAAAAAAAAAAAGAAAAAAAAAAGAAAAAAAGAATCATGGCGATTCTTAACAACTCGCCTCTCCTGTCTTCTCAAACACTCATTTCCCCTCGATCCCCCTGATTTTGGTCGCCTCATCCTCGAAGACCATTTATGATTTGAAACACGTGTCGCTCGAAATCTCACCAAACCGGTCACCTCCAAGCCTCTAAGAGGTGCCAGGTCATATAGCCTTTGGGGTGACATTTACTTCTGGTACTCGGGCTCTGCACTAACACCACCATACTCTCCCTTCTATAAAACCCCTGCCAGCCTCTCTGTTTTTCCTCTTTGGTTTAGCTGCTCATGTGTTGAGAATCTACGTACTACTATTTTTAAAGAAAGCACATAGAGACTAAAAGAGGAAAAATAGCAAAGAAAGGAGAAGGGAGGCACACGAGCTCGGGTGGTGGTGGTGCACGACCAACGTACCGTTTGGTTCTCGACCAGTGCTCGACCTTACGCTCTCTCTCTGGTAAACCCCAGCAATGTTTTATTTTTCTGACCTTGATGGGTTGCCTTGTGTTCTATTTTGTTTCTTGCTGTGTTGCCTTGTGTTCTATTTTGTTTCTTGCGGTGTGATGCTGGTTGCTGAGTCATTCCGTTCGGGCCTTATGTGTTGTTGCTTGCTGGTTCTATTTTATATGGGCTCTGTGATGTAGAGCAATGAGCCAGATTTGGAGTTCCGGTTGATGTTAATTGGGGTACGGGTAATTGATGAACTGCACACTCAAGAGGGGATTCCGGGGATATGACTTGTTTTTGGGTTGTGAACTGGTGAAGGTGGAGATGTCTGATTCTGGCATATTAGTTACCAACTTCGTTATTAAACTGATGCGGACCTTTGCTTAGCCAGATTATTGATTGTTTGGTATACTGATAAACCCAACCAGCCTCAGGCCATCGAGCCCTCTATGATATGATTTGGTATACTACCAGGGTACTGATGATCAGCGACAATACCTGTTTTGATACCCTGTTTTCTGGTTTGCTGTGTACTTACTGATTGGTTGTGTATTTATGTCGAGAGAGTTGAAACTGGGCCAGAAGTGATGACTGGCCCAGTAAAGGTTACTATGCGTTATAAAATCATATTGGGCTTTAAAATGGACCTTTGGATTTTTCTTAAAAACAAATGGACCCTTACTGGACCCTAATTGGACATGAACAAATGCTATACTAAAACAGAAAGGTTGTTAAGCTTATAAACGATTAAAAATGGTTCTAAGTATTTTTGGGCTTGGGCCCTGTTTGGGCCGATTTGGGTATAAACAGATATTACACATACGGTGGCCCTACCCATAATACTTAGTAACTAGACCGAAAGGAATAAAGGATCGAGAAAGGTATAAAATTGGGAAATGACGACCATAAGTCCGTGCAGCACGAGCTTCGGCTATGACGCACGAGTACGGACTTCTGATCCCACTCCAGGATTAACACAAACCAATAATTAATCAAAATTAACCAACTTGTGTTTTTATGTACTTTTCTATACTATATCTAGCACAAAACCATGTAACGTGTAATATACAACATAGCTATATAGTAGGATAGTTGTTTAGGAACGACAATGCGTCTGATTTATTGACACTTGACTTACAATTATACGTGACGACTGAGTTAACTGATTATTTATAATAACATTATTAATTAAATAATAAAATAAGTTAAATATAATATATGTATATATATATATTAGTAAAATATCACACACTATCGACAGAAATGGACTAAGTACAATTATATGCCTAACAATATATATTGATCAATTTCTCTATATCACACCAATTACAAACACGCACCAAGTTAAATATTACACATGAAACACACAATTATGACTAAGTAAATGTTTAATAAAAGATATTTATCAATTTCTCTATAAGCACAATAATAATATGCATCTATAATTATTAGAATATTTTATTCCCTTCTTTGCTCAATTTAACTAAAAGTCCGACTAAAAGTGGTTGAATTTATAACATGTTTTCCTCGTGTTGTTCTTTATTGATGTTCTGTAGCATATCGTCCTGACGTCAAATAATTGGGAAGTAGTAGAACACTTAAAATCTCACACAACAGTTAACAAAGGAATAGAGACACATAATTCACGTCCACTAGCCGTGCAGCAAGGACACTGCACGGAAACTTTGACTAAGTAAAAATGACAATTAAATTAAGTTAGGAGCATCAAGGACGTCTCAAACGCTTAGATTCTTAAACTCAAATGTTCAATTTAACTAAATACGATCCGATCACTAAATTAGGAGATTTAGCCGACTCGTATCCACTCGCGGGAGACGAGGTCGTTACTGACACTGTCGACGCTGATACAGGCGCAGACGCTTCAGAGCTGCCCCCGGAGTAGAGTCGACCTTGCGTATCGCTCTAGCTATCTCAGGTGTGGTTCCTGGGGTTTATATCCCTTTCTTTTATAACTAGGACCTACCAGACCTACCTAAACTGAATTGCGGTTACCAAATCACCCACAAATGTTAATCAGGCCCGTAGAACTTGAACTGTCATGTTTGCATACCGGTAACTGTACCATAAATGAAGACCAACCTGCATTGCATGTCATTTGCACAGCATAATTGCATGTAAGATCCGATATACGGATCGTATAGGTTATTAGAATACTTATAGGTAGAATGCGTATTGTATACTATATGTATTTCGTCGGGAGTGATGAGTGTCGGGCCGGTGAGTTCTAGATTGGATGTAGTCTGAGGGCATCGTGGAGTGAGTATGTGTCATGGTGTCTGACATAGCCCATGGGATACTCTCAACGGGATGTCCTTAAGGACATTCGACTATTCCTCACCAACGATAACCATCACTTGATGACTCGTAGTGCCAGTATGAGAGTTTCTCTTTTCAACATCCTTATTAATAAATAGTATTATAATATCTTCTCAATTGAGTGATTAAGGTTCGGTTTCTCAGTTTAGAGTATGCGTGTCATATGTGAAGTATTGGAGCTATTCCGTTCTTTATTATATTATTCATTAGCCGATATTTCGGGATCTCCTAATATTCGAAGGTCTTCCTCCTTTGGCCCCTGGTTGGTACAGAGGAAGTCAGGGGCTCCCCTTGGCTTTAACTAGTACAGGGAGTTCCCTTTTATTATATTCTTTCAAACGGGTAGTCGGTTCCTTATTTCCGTATGACGGCTGAGACCGAGTGTTTTCCTTGTATTATTCTCTTTCTGTGAGGGTAGGCGTCTCGGTTCGCTCTATGACCGAGTGTGTGCTTTTTGTAGCCGCTCTGCATGTACCAGGGCGTTTCGTTCTGGAAACTCAGAATTCGTTTTAGGATACGAGGGCTGCTGTATAGTGCCCCACGCCTAAAACAAAACCTTAGGTTACGAGGGCTGCTGTATAGTGCCCCACGCCTAAGGGGCGAATCCTGATGTCCTACAACCCGGGTTTCTAAATTTGACCGTCTGTTCATTTGACTGGGAGCTTGATATCTCCTCGTATTAATTATAGTATATTACTATTCCTCATAAATATTTTGGGTTTATTTTCGTATCGTCTCTTTGTATACAGGCTAAATAATGAAATGAAAATATGGTTCATTAGACACATTTAGGTGTAGTAATTTAAACTATAAGTAAGTTATCTTTAAAAATGAAATTGGTCCTATCCGAATCAGATACAAACCCAAAGGCTGGACCTTAATCCACACTGAGATTTTTATCTCACGTTCCACGGTTGGTTGTGGGGTCCAGGTAAGGAGCGGGAGCTATTTTGAAGTCCAAGAGGAGAGCGCTAGGATGGAGTCACAGTGCCTTCCGTTTTGTAAACCCTCGGTCTGATTTGTTTCTTCTATTTCGTTTTATTAGGAGTAGTTTGTAGTAGGTTAGCGATGATCGGCCTCATGTTCTTTGGTGAGACCGATCTCTTTGTATATATTTTCTATTTCTTTAGCTTCCGCTGTAAATTTTGTAAAGGGCACCGTATATATATATATATATATATATATTTTGTTGTTGGATGTTCAGGTATTGTGTTCACTGTGTGTGTTGTTCCTCTATTTATATAAAATTGTTAAAATTACCTTGTTTCTATAATAATAAATTAAGCCTTTCGTGTACTTTTAAATAAGTATACGTGGCGGGATCAACACTCCTAAGCTACTCAATATTTCTGGGGTGTGACATGGGGGCTGTTATAAATATGGGATCCCCTTTCTTCTCTCTCTAACAGATTTATTCAATACCTAAACCTAATTCTCAGCCCCCATTAAAGCTCTCAACCACTAAACTTGCCAAATATTAAATACTCAATCTCCTTGATCTAAAATTGCTATAAGCTTGTGTGAGATCAGTGCTTGCTATCATCTAATCCTCTATTTGTGTGTCTATACGGTTCTAGAATCTACTTGTGTGTGATAGAGCTAATTCTCGGTCTTTGTACAAGAACCTTTGTTCATTAGTGAAATCGGCTCAACCCTATTACCAAGTCGGGGGTTGGAAGTCTCGGAGAGTAGGATCGTCAATATCCGAACTCCGTTAAAATCCCGGTGTTCTTGTGTCTTGCATTGTTTGCGCTTTCTTAACTCTCTATTTATTTTATTTTTGTGCTAATAGCTCGTTGAAGAATTGCTTGAATTGCTATAGTATTGAATTGAATTTGTGGTGCATTTGGTCAACTTACAAACTAGCTCCTAAGACTTTAGAATTGTGATAATTGCTTTACTTAAGCCTTATTAGGAGTGATTATAGATTACAAGTCTTACGACGTATTTGAAAACAATATTACAGCAATAAAAAAACATATTTGCAAATAGTAAGTCTTTCCTCTAATTATATTTTATAAAAAGACATTCTGCAAAAATATATGTCAATATGTCACATTATAGTTGTCACGCATGTTACTACATATTCGGTTTTTTAATTTTTTAGAACTTTTATTAAGGATCAGTGTTAAAAGTTATCTTTAACACTAGTCTTTTACTAAGATCCGATTTTAAAAGTGTTTTTTAATATCGATTTTTTACTGATGTCAGATTTTAAAGTCTGACATTTAATAGCGAGTGACAGTAAATTTTTACAGCCCCTATAATACCGATCATGTGTTCGATTTTAAAGACTATATTTGACCTGTTTAATAGATAAAAACTGTAATACAGTAATAGTGACTTCTTTGAACTTTCCAGCTATAGTTGACAACCTCATTTGAATGTTCCACTGGCTGACAATAGAAATTATGGCAGCGGATGAAAATCTCAACTATAAAAGCAGTGCACTAGCATCACTTTATAATCACCCTTACTCAAAACCAGATTTGATAATCAAAGATGTGCCAAAGAATCTTCATGCTCTCTGTAGCCACTTGCTTCCTCCTCCTCCTGACAAAACCTTTCCTTCTTCATGCAATCCCTTACCGCTTCCTTGCGGAGTGCCAACCCAGCGGACACATCACAGGCACAGCAACCAAAAAATGCAACACTAGCAACCAATCGGAGTGTTGCAAGGCTAACCAGCAGTACAACACGTATACCTGCTCGCCACAAGTCACAAGCAACACACGAGCCACAATGACCCTCAACAGCTTTGCCGAAGGTGGGGATGGTGGCGACCCGTCAGAGTGCGACAAGCAATACCACCCCGACTCAGAGTTGGTGGTTGCACTATCAACTGGTTGGTACAACGGCGGTAGTCGGTGCGGCAAGAAGATAAGGATCAATAGTAACGGGCAGTCGGTTCTGGCAAAGGCAGTGGATGAGTGTGACTCGACGAAGGGGTGTGATGCTGAGCATGCATACCAGCCACCTTGTGACAACAACATCGTCGATGCGTCTCCAGCCGTATGGAAGAAACTGGGGTACACTGGAAATGAAGAAGATTATGGGTATGCTCAGATCACATGGTCTGATGCCTGAGAATTCATTAGAAGTTTGTGTAAGAATCGTGCCATGTCATCAATTCTAAATATATTGTGGGCCCAGTAAGCCATTAGATACCCTATGGCCTATTGATAGGCCCTTTATATATATCGCATTAAATAAATTTGATGACAACACGGTTCAATGGATTTGTCTAATTAATAAATTGTTACACATTTTATTATGTACATATATGTACTAGCTGAATGAAAAGCGTGCGATCCTATCCTATCAAAACAGATTTGAAGCAACTTTGTTTTCATATTTCTAATTTTTGCAAGCACATTTGATATGATTAGCCACTTTACTATCTGATGTGTTATTTAATACGGTAATTAATGTGCTATTTCATGATTCCAGAAACTAGCCAACAGATTAATTATTAGAAATAGGAACAGATCGAAATCAATTACTTGGGTTATGATATTTTTTTGTTTTCAGGTTTTTTTTTATATTGTATTTGTAGCGAAATAAAAGAAACGTGTTTGGATAGACTGTTATTTTCATTTAGTGTCATCTGAGCGGCAAAACATAAATTTATTTCAGGAAACGACTAAAAGACGTTAGAAGCTCCTTCAGTTTTATTTCTTCTCCCAAATAACGCATGTGGGCTGTAGGTTGAATCCTCATCTCCTGAATACTTCAAAGAAATGGACAGCGGGTTCTCTGAATTTTCATCACTGCTACAGCGTCGTTATTCTACCCGCACAGTAACTGTTACAGTACCAACACATAAAAACTGTTCATTTCTGTTTGACAATTCCAGATAATACGGATTCCTGTGGCTGTCTGCCTTTTTTTTTTTCTTCCCGAGTTACATGCACAACTACATATATATATGCAAATTTTGATACATTATTTTTGTCTCCTAAAATTTTACAAGTAATCAATATATATCGATTGTGCTAACAAGTCAATTAATTTGTTTATACAATTAATTCACAAATATATCAAATCATAATTTTGTTGTAGGGTTTTTTCAGTCTTGTTCATTTTTTCTCTATTTTCCATTCTATCATCTAATTTTTATCCGACGACCCGAACGAGAAAAACATAACTCTGTTATTCAGGATAAGAATAACAACGGATATGAATTCATTAAATACGAGTCTAACATAGTATCGGAACTTGTGCTTAGTACCTAGCACAATGTACTAGCGTGTCAAATCGCAAGTATCAGGTCAGGTCATTACTACACATGAGGGCTTTTATAAAAAGAAATTAATATTGATTGAGAGATATTATAGAAAGAGATTGCTAAAGTTAAGAAGCAATCGATATTAAAAATTATGGTTTTTATATCTGTTGTTACATAGCATTTGATATTAAAGGTCATTTTTTATATTGGTTGTTATAAAGCATTCGATATTAGAAATCTTTTATATCTGTTATTACAGAACAATCGATATTAAAAGACATTTTATACTCTGTTTTGTCTAATACCTGATATTAAAGGTGTTCGAAAAAATAAAAATAAAAATTCAAATTTGCAGCCAGCTGTCGCTGCCACCATTAATTATTTATCCTCTAACTATTCAAATTATTTCATAATTACTCATACAATCACTTGAATTAATTAACTTAAAATAAAAATTCACAAATTTATAATATTTTATAGACAAATATATCTTGACAAAATTATCCTTCTTTCTTCATGTTGTTCTTTCTTCTAAACAAATATTGGTAAGCAAAAAAGAAAAAATCCCTCCCAAGTTAAAATAATTAATCAATTTTTTTCTTACCTTTAAGAAAAAAAGAGATATAGAAATAAAAATTTAAAGACCCCATCCAAGTTTATCAACAAAAGAAAGAGAGCGAGAGAGCTAAAAAAAAGAAATCTGTGCATGTGGAAAGAAAGAAAAATGAAGGACATTTCATGTCTTCTTTCGTGCATTGGATATATGTACAAAGATTTTTATTTTTTCTGATAAAGAAAGAAAAATGAGGGGGAGACCAGTAGAGAAATTTGGTTTGTTTAGATGTTTTCTTAACGTTGGATTAAATGTAATGAACAAAGGAATTGAAAAAAATAGAGATCCGTAAGAAAAAAAAGCGTGCAATTCTATTGGTCAGTGTTTTCAGACTTTTTATATATGTTGTTACCAAAGAACAAATATTAAAGATCTTTTTATATTTGTTATCTTGAAAAAATATGTATTAAAGGTTTTTTATACCCAGGGGCGGAGCTACATGAGGCCAGGGAGGGGCAGCCGCCCCACCCTGAAATTTTTTTTGCAAAATAAACTTGTGTATTTGTACGATTTGTTAATTATTTTTTGCAAAATAACCATGTATATTTAAAAATGTGCATCATTTTGCCCCTCCCTGAAAAAATAATAGATCTTGTCCCTCCCTGATGAAAATTCTGAATCTGCCCCTTATATCAACTTTTTATAAACCCTATATTAAAGGTAGCACCTTCTTTTTATAACACCCGATATTAAAGATAACATTTTATACTCTCTTTTTTATAATAGCCGATATTAAAGATTATTCTTACTCATTCACATTCTCCTCGTCTCTTTTATATCTCTTTTAATAACACTTGATATCAAATCTTTTAAAATAATTTATATTGTGCCACACTGTGCAATTTTATTATTCTTGTTTTGCCCAATAGATATGAAAAAAGTATCAAAGCCGTCTTATACTCTTACGTAGCAGTGGGCCCGAGGAACAAAGTGATATTGCAGAGAAAACAAGTCTATTTCGGTAATTCTTGAGCTTTTTCTCGTCTCATATCCAAAAAATCAAGAATCAGTATTGGCAGTTTCAAGTTCTCGCTGATGTCGTCTACTGAAATGATTTGTCCTATATTTGTTAGATGACAGAAAATCCTACCATAATATTTGGGAGGAGCTATTAAGTTAACACCGCGCTCACTGCAATCAAAGTAAGACCCATTTATTCTTTCTAATTGAATCCTGGAATATAACAGTAATAGTAATTGCTTTTCATATATATATTTGGTTTTCAAGAAAATTTTAATATGAAGATCAAGTCTAACAGTTTTGATCGACCGTTTGAACTTTAAAATCGAAGATATCATGAAGGTGAAGTACATTGTGTTTGATATTTTACGAAACACCATAGCATGAAACCCGTGAAATTTTGAACAAATTAAACACTTTCATTTAACTTTAAATTTTTTGCAGACCTATGTTAAGTAGTGCTTAACTATAATTTAGGTAATAAACACCATAAATAAAATAGCATTATATGAGAATAAAAAATTTTCTTGAACCAAATTTTGTAAGTAAATAAAACCAAATAAACAGAATAAAAGTACGCATATTACTAAAGGTATATATATCTATAATTATATATATATACGTGTATATATATATGTACATGTATGTGTGTACACATGAATATAGTTAACCTAGTGCAAAGTAATAATATTAGTTCAATCAAATATCAAACAATTAAAATGGAAATTTAGAACTATATAACGAGTCACACGACGTAATTCCAATTCAAAATAACTTGCCACACGCTTGTGCACATCACCCATGCTTCAAACTGTCTTGAAAACCCTTGAGATTTCTAGAGGAAAAAACCCATGACCCTCCGTGTGCAAGGGCTTGTAACCCAACAGATCACTAATCGAGTCGGACAGTCGAACAACACATGAAGCGACACAGAGAAACGGGCGCAGAAAGGTCCTACCGACAGCCTTGGAAAAGGATGCCTAGAAACCTCCGCAGGTCCGAGATCCTCTGTGAACAAAAGACTAACCCAGTAAAGGAAACGGGTCAATGTAACAGGCCATTAAATACTAACCCTGAGTGGAAATATAATCAGCACAAAAATAGTCTCACAGGATCCCTCTCTCTTTCTCTCTCCTGTTCTCCCTCTCGGCAATTAATGTCGTCCCCTCTCTCCCTCTCTCCCACGCTCTCTCTCTCTCTCTCCCATTTAATGATATGTCCCCTCCATGTTTCTCTCTTCCCCCGCTCCTTTTTCTTCTTTCTTTTATTTTCTCTTCCTGGCTTCCTCTCGACGCCTCCCTTTTCCCCTTCTCGTACTACCCTTGTCTCGTCTGTCCCTTCTCTTCCCGCCACTATTGCTCGAAGACCTTTGCCTCTCTCTCTCTCCCTTGACACTACGAGGTCACTCGAGTGCCTACTCCTTAGATCGGTTGAAAGCACGTTGCGTGGAAAGCATTGGCCGACGTTGACAGATATGATGGCACACACATCACTTGCACACCATTATGTCG
>CAXKVX010001106.1:0-31096 GCA_964058865.1 Eleocharis quinqueflora
AAGCAAATCTTTGCGTCCGCAAGAATGGTCTTGCATCCGCAAAGATTTGCAATCTGGTCCAGATTGCTATGGCTACTAAAGAAGAGGGCCTAGAATTTAGACAGAGAAGCACAAGGGCAAGACTGGAAAGGTGCAAGTCCGTTACAACGAATTCTATAATGGGTTGGACAAATATGTAACAGAAGCACCCTGATCAAGATTTCAAGAAGTCTAAGAAGTCCAAGAAGTGCTATGCCTATATAAACTTGGTACTTACGTTCCAGCAGAACAAGAAAGCAATTACCCAAATTTACAAGCACAAAAAAATCACCAAAAAGAGCACTGAAGCCTTCTCCTTCCAGCTTCCAAACTCGAGAGAGTGTTTATGATAGCTATTCTCTAATTATCTATTCGTGTTAACTTTTAGTTGTTTTGTTTGGTGAACTACATTGTGTTGTGAAGTAGTTCATCCTTGTCTTGAATTGTGTTGTCAATCAAGACCTTTTACCTTTGTAGAGCGGTGTAGCCCCTTGCAAAGGTTTGGAGCCTTTTGGATAGACTCTATTATTGTAAAACATTTGTTTTAGTAGAATCGGTCCCGGAAGATATTTTGGATCTTAGATCTCGTGGATGTAAGCTTGGTTGATAAGTCGAACCACATTACATAGTGTGTTATCTTGCTCTATTGCTCTTACTCTCTTTACTCTTGCTTGAATTGTTTAGAATTGCATCATTACTTGCTTACTTGACTTACCTAGGCGATTAAGGTCTGAAAGTAGTACTCAGGGGCGGATGTAGTGCACTAGAGGGGTAGGCACGTGCCTACCCTTGTATTCTAGAATTATTCATACGCTCAATGATTCAATATGGTGCCTACCCCTAGATTGATATCGTGTCTACCCTTGCATTAGATTCAAATATTTTCTGGCTCAAACTAAGATTGTTGATCCTCTCTTTTCTCTCTTTACAGATCGCTATTTCCTCCATAATTACTCCAGATGGACCATCCCTCACTTTATTTCCTCTAAATGTCCCTTATTTCTTAGTTTAATCCAGCCACAATCGCTGAAGTGCAGTACTTCATGCCATAATATAGATGCAAATTTCATAAATTTACACATGAGATGCGAATTTTCATTATAATCTTGCTTCAATTGTTATTGTACCATAACACAGGGATATGTGCTTCAGACCTTCAGTTGTTATTATAAAATAATAAAGCTAAAGAAAAATGACAAATAAACAAACTTCATCACTAAAAGTGTTAGTGTTGGTGTCTTAGACTCAAATCATATGTTTGATTATTTAGTTTATTAGTGAATGATTATATCATTTTGTTCCTTGAGTTATTATATTTTGTGAATTATCTAGGATGATGACCTGAATTGTAGAATTCCACCAATGAAATAAATATAATTACTCTTAAAAGTCTTTGATCTTGGTAATTAGCAATGAATACTAATTGACCAATATAAGATCAATGTGTCGAATTAGATGATGATCACATTCTACAGATCATATGACAAAGAGTTGTCAATGCTAATCACATAGGTGTATATATCGGAATGTATAGCACTAGACATATCCAAAATGAAATATCACATGGATTGTGTTACATGTCATTGATATTTCATTTGTGTCATGAATTCTAGGATTGAGATGTTCATATTTCCTACATGAGAAATATACATCATTGGTATTGTCCAACGCTCACTTTAACTATGAGTTATATAGACAGTTATTGCAATGTGTATAACTTGTGCGGAGGAACTATACGCATCAAGATACCATTGTCCTCTTTATATGATATAGATGATGATATCTCTGGGCCTCTTGATAAAGTTTGTATTATGTGCATGCAATATGATTATATGTTAATCATATCATAATTAAACTTTAGAAAATCAAGAAAGAATAATTAGCAAGGATGGACACATTCCTACCTTGCAATTATTTTGATATCATGAGACAAGAAATTGACACAATAATATTTTAATATTACAGGATCATGATTTTGCATTGTGCTTTTTCATCTACATCATTTGGGTAATCAATATACCATGGCTAGTTGTATCATTGATTTATGAAATTAAAATGTTTAGTTTCATTGCCATAATGATGGAATCCCATAGGGTCACACCATATGAAAGATTAAAAAAAATGTTGTAAAATAATTCTAGTAATATTTAAAGTATGTGTGACATATTTTAAATGACTTTTGACACATGAGAGATGCATATAAATTAACATTGGATATTAATTTATATGTCTGCTTTCTAATATATAGGATTGTGGACTTAATTAAATATTAATATAATTAATGTGTTTAAGCTCAAAGCCCAAATATAGGCCATACAATTGCTGGAGAGAATTGATTAATGATGATATAATATTGAAGTATATCATTAAACCTAATCAATTTCCATTAAATATGAGAGAATTTTCATAACAGTTTTTTGAGGTAACGTTAAACAAGATTTTAAATGGGCAAACCTCAACCATTCTGAACGTATAACCTATGAAAATTGAAGCCCTTTGAGTCTAGAATCCAACGGTTCAAGTTTCAAGTCATTTGGAGTTAACTATAAAGAGTTATGAAATATTTAATATCAAAAGGTCAGAAATTCAGTTTTTAACTTCTTGGCTGAAATTTGTCTCTCTCTTTCTCCCAATTTTTCTCTCATGTGTTGAGACAAAAAATCCATTAAGATTTCTGAAATTTTGGAAAAGGTTTTGAAACTAGGATTAAGGCTCCACTTGTTGTTCTCTTACTAGCTTTAGAGATACAAATGTTTCTTTAATCTTTCGGTGGATACATAAGGAGACTCGACGGTTGATGAGCTAAGCACAACCGCCGGAATAAGACATAGGGAATAAGAAGTTGCTAAGCTAGACAACCCTACTCGATTTGATTTGGAGATCAAATCATAAGGTATAATATTATTCCCTAATTATTTAGACAAATAAATATTGTCTTTACACTTATAATAGCTAGATCATTTGTTTTGAGATGAATAAAATTTTTATTTTATTTCTTGCTTTCGAAGCATCAAAACTTTCAATGCACATACAAATTAAAATATAATAAAAATCATAATACAATAAAAACCAACCAATTTAGTACTACACGTGATGTGATTTTTGCTCAACTTCATAAATAAGCAAAAGGAATGTTACCATACAATTTTGTCTATCTAATCCAGAAATATCCTTTTGAGTTTTATTTCAATATGGCCATATGGATTCTAGACTTCTATTTCAATTAATCCGAGGTTAATCCAATAATCTGACTCTAATTCATTTTTGTTTGATTATTAGCTGATATTTTTATTTTGAACCTTGTCAGTTGCTATTTTACTCTGTCGGCATTAGAAATTTGTTGAATTGAATGAAGGTATATAATACCTTGTAAAAAATAGTATGGTATGTCAGCTCGATTTATCATCATCGATTTGATTTAATTTGTAGGTTTTATTATATTTTATTTACATTTATTTTTTAATATGTAAATCATACTCTTTATTTGACAAAATTTATACTCGTATAAATAATTAGTGCCTACCCCTGATATAATCATGAATCCTCCACTGATAATACTTGAAATTGTTAAACGTTTTTGCAATCGTTTTAGATCTTTATCCTCTTGTTCAGAATAATAAGACAAACCCCATCTCAATTCAAACTACAAGCCAAATAAACAATGAGCTTCTTTTTCATCTCTATCACAAAATATTTCAAAGAATTGGAACAAGAGAGTCATGCCCCTCTTGAAACCATGTACAAGATCAAAGAGCCATTGAGACAAAAAGCTAGGTCAAAGAGCCATTTAAAATGACTCAAAAAGAGCTTTTATTTATTTATTTTCTTTTTATTAAGAACTCAAACTAGTTTTTATTTTCTTCTCAAGAAGGCTCAAACGAGCTTCTAAGAACAAGTGTTATGCAAAAACCCTTTGAAAAAATTCTCGAGCCGAGAGGGCTCATCTCTGTCTTTTTATCTTTCTTCGTGGAGACTCGAAAAACAACTTGACTATTCAAGATTTGTACTATCAAGACAACTGTAGCAAGACAAGCTCAACATGTGTGTCGAGCTTGAGAGAGAATGTTAGAAATATAGGTTGAAGATAATATTGGATGTATTGTTGGAGATAGTATTACAAGTATTGTAGGTAGGAGATTTAAGAGGTTGTGAATTGTAGGAGATAATTAGAATAGTATTTTAATCTAATCTATAAATACCCCTAATGTAACTATAATCAACAAAATACATGTAAAATCATCCTCTCATCTCTCTTTCTAATTCTTTATAAAGTGAGATCGGAGATAAAAAAAAATGACTAAATGAGATTGGAGAAGAAGTTGTCAGAGGAAAAAAAAGGCTCGAAGAAAGAAAATAGGACAAAAATGGGAAAATCAGAAGTACGTGAGACAGTTAAATAAGATAAGTAAATGGTAAATTTCATTGATCCAACAATTTGTAGACCTCTCCAATCTAATAAAATTTTGAGGCATTCGATAATGTAGTAAAAAATAAAAAAAAGTAAAACTTTTGTCTTAAGTAGATTACAGTATAAACAACATTTTAAACGACTCGAACCGGTCGTTTGTACTTTCAAATTTGAGATATGAGATCACAAGTAGGATAAAGTATGTGCTTGCACAAGCACCGTTGCCTACTACTATAAAAAAAGGCTTTAACGTCAGATATTCTATCAGCGTAGAAGGCACAAAAACTTTCACCAACCGGCGTTAGATCCTTGACTTTTAACATCAGATTTTTATTGATAATCGGTGTTAAAAGTTACACATCGATTTTTCTATTAATAACATGTGTTAAAAGTAACACCGGATATTAATAAAAAAATAAAAATGTATGTTATGCAACCTACAAGATTTATAAACAATATATAGAAAAGACAATCTGACAGCTGTCAAAATTAAATTTCAAATTCAATTTAAAAACAAGAAAACAAATACAAAATATAAGGTTAATTAAAAATAAAAAGTAAAATAGAAGAAACAACAAAGAAGAAATAAATAAATAAAATCGAACAAAAAACAAGAAAATTAAATTAAATAAATAAAAAGTAAAATAAAAAATAGAAAAATATCTAACAACAGAGAGAAAATCTACAACATGATTTAAAAAGTTAATTAGAATATTAAACTTTAGAGAAGAACTATCAGAAGATACAAAAAATCTACAACAAGATCTAACAACTATTAGAAAAGAACAAAAGAAAGATTAAGAAAAAAAAATTAGTGTTATTTTTAGAGAGTTTTGCATTTGATATAGAGAGAAGAATAATGGCGGACTGATCGCTTTTCCAAATCCCCTCTTAAAATCTCATAATTTTTTTACGCAGAAGGGCAATGGTGGCTAGGTTTAGAGAGTTTTGCATATGAAATATAGAGAGACAGAGATAGAGAGTAGAGAGAGACAGAAAAATGTGTTGGAAGTGTGAGTTTTCTAAATACAATTTTTTAATATAAGTTGAATTAAAAAATCTGGTGTTAAAAATCTTTAACACCGGATGGTATTAAAAATTCGGTGATAAAAATTAATTTTTTAACACCGATATTAAGAAACAACCGATAATAAAGATTTTAACACCGGATGATTAGTAAATTTTGGTGTTAAAGGTTACTTTTAACACCAGATTTTAATAAAATCCGGTACTACATTAAAAACAGTTTTTTTTTGCAAACAATTACGGTCATTTAATATCAAATTGTTAGTGTATATTTGTGGTTAATGACACTGAGCATTGCATTTTTTTAATTTCGGATACTGTAGTTTTTTTTTGTGGTAGTGCCTCACTCATTTCCTCATTTGTCAAACTACTTATTAAATGCTATCAATATTATTGACACTTGGGGAAGTTAATATTTAACTTCTAATGAAAAGCTCCTCAAAGTTTTTCAAAAGCTATAACCAGCTATATAAGATGCTTATTTTGATCATAGTAAGGTAAACCGTTGACTTTCAATATTTAAACTTCTATCTCTTCTTAGAACTAGATAGCTCTCAAATCGATCCAGAGGTACTATGAAATAAAAAAAGATCAAAGTAATAACAAAGAAGCACAAGCGATGCCAAAGCAATCCGAAGAGATACCATTGCATCAGTGGAACTACGTTGTGCCGATATCTCGTCGGATATTGTTGGACATATTCATTTCCATCCTTGTTACTTGCTTAAATTATTACAGACAAGATCGTAAGAGCTATTTCTCGATTCCTTCAGAACAGAACAGAGGCGGAGCCACGTGCAATCAGAGTGAGTCAGCTGCAATTTTTGAAAGTTTTTCAAAAATGATCATATATTTGTAAGTCTTTTCAAGATGATCATATATTTGAATTATTTTTAAGAATATACATCATTTCTAACTTTTCTGAAAACGTTGGGCATGTTCATTTTCAAATAAAAGACAAAATCCAGCTATCAAAATTTTGTGATTTTTTGAGCTTTCTAGTCATTTTTTAATATTTTTTAAAAATAGCCCTGAAGAGACCATTATTTTAATATTAAATATGGTTATTTTTTAAAAATATTTAAAAATATCTCAAAGCCTCAAAATTCACGAAATTTTATTTCCTATAGATTTCAATATGAAGAATTTATTGAGCAACTTAAATCAATGTTTCGAGCTCAAAAAATATATAATTTAGACTGTTTGCACTTCAACCGAAGTGCAAATATTTTCACAATAATCTAACCCTCTATATATATATAGAGAGAGAGAGAGAGAGATAGGCTAGGGTGCTCCATGGAGCACCAAATCCCTAATGCTCCACATCGTATTTCTAATTTTAAAATTCCAACGACCGATCCGAACCGTTGAACATGATCTACATATTGAAATCTACTTGGAGATTGAATTTTACATTTTTTTGAATTTTTGTGCTATTTTTTAGAGAGGTAGAAAAATTACAACTATTGTTGGTTCAGAAATCGTTTGATTAGCAACTTTTCTACCTCTTTAAAAAAATAGCAAAAAATTTCAAAAAAAATAAAATTCAATCTTTAAGTAGATTTCAATATGTATATCATATTCAATGGTTCGCATCGGTTGTTGGAGTTTTCAAATACGAGATAATAGATGTGGAGCACGAGTTATTTGATACTCCATGAAACATCCTAGCCTATCTATTTATCTATCTATATATATATATATATTGATTGCAATGTTCATTAGCAAGAGCCAAGATCGCATGATTTGATCTTTCTATTATTTTCTTTGTTGTGACGTGTTCAATTTTTTGAAAAATAATTTAGCATATAATTTTAATGGTTAAAAATTTAACAAATATAAAACAAAATGCAACAACGCTTTAATATTTCAAAGCTCCAAAGTTTGACTTTAATATTTTTTTTCAAAAATTATCACGAAATCTGTTATGAGGAATAAAATTTTAAATGTCTCAAATTTGATAATCATACAAGTTTTAGCTTTAGGACCATATTTTGTATTGATTATCTTTGGCCTTAAATTTTTATAATGACTTTAATAACAAATCAAGAGTAAATAATGTTGTAAATATGAAGAGAGGGGTAAACATAGCATTTTAGTAACCATTACACCAGATTTGAATTTAGACATCTTATCTAGAGCAAATTTTTAATCCAATCCATAAACACGGATTTATCAAAATCAAAATTTGTATCCAACTCCGTAAAATACGGGTCGGATCGAGCGGGTTAAACGAACGGACGTGTTGATGGTTTTTCTGTATAGTAGTAGTTAATTTACTTGATATATTTATCATTTAACCACATTAAAGAGAATAAATTAAAATGTGTTCTATACTTATTATATCAATAGAATTTTAACATTTTAATAAAGAAGGCGAGTTAAATTAAAATTTCATCAGTCTCTATAAAGTGATTTGAATGATTGAGTAGTCTTTTTATATATTTTTTAAAATTAATTTCAAATTTAACCAAAATTAATATGTGTATTTTATTGAAGAGCAACCTATCTACAACTTATCTTTTATAAAAACAAATTGAGCAAGTTTTATAAAAGTAAATTTATGTCAAAAAGTTAAACTATAATCATCAAATAGGTAAAGTGGCTCCTAGAATTAATTATTATTTAAGGAATATAATATGTAGCATCACGACATATTAATTAGTCTTCCTCTCCAATTACTTTATTTATTTATTTATTTTTAAAATAACAATATAACACATGAGATGCAAATGCATTAGGGAATAGGGAGTAGTAAAATGTTGCAAAAATAGTATAGATATCCTATACTAATCTTTTACTGTGTAAGCTTTCGTTCAATGAAAGTATAACAGTCTCATCTCAAGACTTTTTTTTTCAAAAAAAAAAAAATAGGGAGTAGTAATTAAGTAACGGTAATTTAGCCACCATTTACACTAGCTTTATCAAAAGGGCATATGTGTAAATTTCCATCATTAAATAAGACGAGTAAAATGCGAAAGTAGTTTAGTTTGTCAGATGGTGATCTAGGGCAGAATGCAAAGACGAGTCTATTCAGTTGAATTTGTTTTCCCTTCGCGAGATGCGATTCGTGTGTGGGTGAGTAAGTTCGCGACTTTTTTAATATTTTTGTCAGTTCGTGAGTTTTTTTTTTCTTTTCCTTTGGTGTCACGCAAGCCCAGAGCGAGGTTCGCGAGTTCTTATTTTTTTTGCTTCGGTGTCGCGCAAGCCCAGTCGGAGGAGCTCAGGGTGGTTGAGAGTACTATCTCAAGGTGGGTCAATATGGTCAGTCTATTAAGACTTCTATTGTATTTCAAAACACGGTGGATCAACAGATTCACTCTGAATCTATATAAATCTGCCACTGACTATGGTGCTTGCGCCCGCATATCTCAAATTTCTAAACACAAACGGTCCATTCATACTGTTGAAAATTGTTCATATCAAAATATACTTTGGATAAAAAATGCATTAAATTGGATTAGATCAATGTATTTTTCATCCATTTTGAAGTAGATTTTAGCATGAACAACATTTCAATTATTCAATCGATCGTTTGCATTTTGAAATTCTAAAATGTGGTCACCAACATCGAAATTTGAAAAAATCACGAAATTTAAAAAATATTTGCATTTTGCATTTCTGAGCTGTTTTTAAAAAATATTTAAAAAATAACAAGAAAGCTCTAAAAATCACGAAATTTGATTTCCTACAAGATTTTGATATGAATAATTTATTGAGCAACTTAAATCTCAATTTATTAAGCAAATTAAATATACATAGGCGCATAGTACGTTATGTGGTGTACTATGCATATCATTTTAGCATTGCTCTATATATGTGTGTGTGTGTGTGTGTGTGTGTGTGTCTCATTTTGCACTAATTTTGTAGGGTTTGATGCAATACTTGGAACTGGTAGAAGGCTGTTTTGATGTATCTAATGTAGTGGTGAGGCACAAGATCTCTATGAATGAGGTCTGGAGTTCAAGCTTCGTTAGAAACAATTTTTAAATGAATTTATTTCTAATTTGTTTGTGAGTGTGTATTGTAAGCCTACGGACAATTAATAAAAAAAAGTTGTTTTGACATGATAACCGGGTCAGAATCCCTAGGCAACTTCACATATGATTGGATTCTGCGGACTCGGGTAGACGGCTACTGGATGGGTCCATTAGATTCGAAAGCTTTCAAACGAGGTTCATATGTTGTGCCCGAAAAGGATCACGATTCGGCGGCCTTAACGACCGCCTCAGAATAGGCAATTGTTCTTCTTCATCAGTGACTTTTCGAGATTCTTCCTCCTTCCACGCTTGGCCACAACCGTCTATTACGATCTCAACTCAGAATCTTTGTTTCGTGCACAGCTAAAAAAATTTCAATACTAGCAAAGGAACTCAGATTTTCGTTCTGCATTTTATCAGATCGTCAGTATGCATACCACAATGTCGAACGTGCATTCCACAATGCAAAGGCAAGTGCATGGCAAAATTGGGCATGTGAAACAATAGATAACAGAAAGGAGGAAGAAGAGATTTGTTTATTTCATTTTTTGTTGATTGATTTGATTAAAGAGGTGGCTCTTATTTATAGCCAACTTGAACCAATTACATTGCAACAGGTGTTCTAGTTTGTTTATTTCATTTTCTTAACAGTATAGGATTAACAAATTAGAACACGTGTTGCAATGTAATTGGCTCAAGTTGACTATAAATAAGAGCCACCTCTGTAATCAAATCAATCAACAAAGAGTGAAATAAACAAATCTCTTCTTCATCCTTTCTGTTATCTATTGTTTCAGCATGACTTTAAAGAAATGGTTCGGTTGAACCGATGGAGAAATGGTGCTCTAAAACTATGTGACGGGAGCCATCCACCATGGCAGGAAGATTGGGAAGAGATCTTCGATAAAGTTATCGGTGATTTGCAGTTTGGATTTATCACATATCAAATAAAAATAACTAGAATACAGATAAATGTTAATAATCCAGATTCTCTTTTTCCTTAAATTATTCTTTGCCTTTATTAAAATATTTTTTGGTTGGCTCTCTACTATATTTATGAATAAAAATTTTAGGATTTGAATAGGCCCTGTTTACTTCTTTGTTTTAAATAATGAACGTGTGTGCACATTCTAGATATTAAGTACATCCAAGAAATCTCGACCACTCATAAACACGAGCCAAGAGGAGCTTTCCACTATTTTCGAGATATTAAGGGAAGGTATATCAGAAGATATCGATGCTGAGGGATGAATTCAGAATTCTTATTAAGAGAATAAGATTTATATTTTTTTTTCAGAAAAGACAAAATTATGCTGATGTTGAAAAATATATGATTATTTTGCAAAATTTTTTTGAAAAATCGAACAAATACATAAAATTATTTTACAAAATATTTTTTCCAAGAGAGCACTTGCCCACCCCCCACCCCCCCTCCCCCACCGGCTATGCTGCATCCGCCCCTGTCGATGCTTACTCTGGAAGGAAGAGTAACCATTTAGCGATTGAACCAGTAGATAGAAAAAGGAGATGAGAAAAGAGTTGGATCCGTATCCTCTGCACCCATAAAAAATGGGTGCTCTCTGCACCTACTAATTTGTACCGTCCGATTAGATCTGAACGCTTAATCGTCAATTATATGATTCAGAGGGACTTTTGTATTATAAAATCACATTTATTCAAATTTAATCGGACGATCCAAATTATTGAATGCAGAGAGCACCTATTTTTTTTAGTGCAGAGGATATCGTTTCTAAAAGAGTTGTGCTGGCAGAAGTTTTGAGCTTTTGTAATGTAATAGAGGAGAAACGGGCTAAGAAGGAAGAAAGCAAAGGCTCAATTCTCTTCCAGAAGAGGATACCAGTGAGATATCTGATAAAAATAATTGATAAATTGAAGAAGGCTCAGAATATCTATAGGAATCAACGGTTGTTGCTGTCAGATACTGTTGATCTATCTCAGCTGCTTTTTCTTTACTTTATTTCATAGGAATAATTGATGTAAATCGCCAGATTATATAAAGGCGAGCTAAGCTATTTCATTCTCAGTTTTGGCGATCTACTAAAAAACCCTCAAATTTATCTCTTATTTATTTCCTGTTTGTAATTGACTAGCATTACGTGATCACATGTAAGAATTGATTCTTATCTAGTAACTAAGATCAACCTTTTCTTTATGTGAGATGTCGGAGATTCAAAATTCGATTGAGATAACTTCAGATCATTTAAATTTGAATGATTTTGATTTCACATAAAGATAATAAAAAATATATATTAGTAAATAATTAGTAAAAAGAATAAGCAAAAATTTGGGTACTTCAAAATAGAGGCGGAACCAGAACACCGAGTTAGGAAAGGCGATTTGGAGTTAGGGGGGCCAATTTACAAATATAGTTTAATTTAAATGTTATAAAGATGTCAAAATTTAATTTAGATCAAATTATACAAATTTTTAATAAATATTTTAACTAAAAATCTTACTGTTTAATTAAATTTGTTTAGAAAATTAAATACGAGTACAAATTTTTCCAGACCAAAGGAGGGCCGGGGCCACCCTGGCCCCCTCACTTGTTCTACACTTGCTTCAAAAGATGAATACACTGAGTACTCTTAACTCATTTGGACCGTTCAATTCATCGAGATTGATGAAAAGTAATTCACTTTAATTTTTTGGCATTTTCCAAGAAATCACTTTTTACCAATCTCGATAATTGAACGATCCATATGAGCTATAGTACCCAGTGTACTCATTTTATATTCAAATTTTTGTCAAAAGAATATATATATTAACTCATGGCACAAGTTCCATTCCAACAGAAAAATTAAAGAAACGTTATCAAATAAAGGGTGTTTCGCAAAATAAAGAAAACAAAACAACGCTTTCATCTAGCCATCATAAAAATGGTGAACAAAACAAAATAATGCATAAAAATATTCGTTAGGACTAGTTGATTGCTGTGCGGAACAGCTACATGAATAAATTCATGCTGTGTTGATGAAGCATTTAATTGCTTACGAGCTATGTTACCGCATTCATGCTATGTTAGTCGGATACTTCACATATCTTACCGCATTCATTTTATACGATTTGCGTACGATACTTCACGTGACAATCATAATGCATTTTTTAGTTGTTGGTTTCTCACGTTGTCGTAAGGTTGAAGATATTTCTCATTAAAAGACATATTACCACTGTGTCATATTCTTTCTTGTATATAATAATAGCTTTTATTATATGTATTCACTTTTATATTATTTTTCAATGTATTAAATTACTATTTTTAATTATAATTTAATATAATAGTCGCATCCATATCTAACATATTTTAAAAACGTCATATCACCACACCTGTATCGTATCGAATAGATACTCGCACCTGCACTCGTGCAACATAGCTTACAACTTACAAGCATTTGAATGCTGGGCTTGGCTCATAAGCAATTACAATAACTAGACGTACGCTCGTGCTCCGCGCGAAAAAGATAAATTTTAAACTTTCGTGTTACAATAGTAAAATTATAATAAACCGTTTAAATAATAAAAAAAGCAATGGAAAATTGAAAATTGCTACAGTGAAAGCACGGTAGCACTCTACAGCGAAAACACTACTTATAACTATTGTAGCAACTAGTGTTTACCAAACGGGCGGGTACGGGCACGGGTTGCCCGGATCACGGGTTGTACGAGCACGGGTTGTACGGGTCGGACGGGTTAAATGGGGCGGGTTAAGGACGAGTTGAGCTTGGATGATGACCCTAACCTGCCCTTTGGCTCGTCGGGTTGGGCATGACGGGTTGGGACGGGGCGGGTCACGAATTTATTATTTTTTTAATTCGAAAATTTCCAAATTCCAAAAAAACAAAAAAAGTTCCAAAAAATTTCAAAAAAATGAAAAAATACATAAAATTTTCAAATTATTTTTTAAATTAGAATTCTAAAATTCGAAAGTAATTAAAAAATCGCAAAAATATTCCAAGCGTTAAAACGGGTTACAGGCAGGTTATGACGGGTTACGGGTCACGGGCACGGGCGAGGGCAGGTTAAGGACGGGTTGGAAAGAGACAGGTTACCACAGGCGAAATTTCGATGGAGCGACGTCCCTAACCCGTATGAAACCCGTCCTTGGCATGAGTACAAGCGGGCACAGATTGGATCCACGGGCGGGTCCGAACGGGCGACAGGGGCGGACGGACGCGGGTCGGGTTGGGTTGATCCGTAGGAGTTTTGTCAAAACACTAGTAGCAACTATGTTTAATATTTATTTACGTAAGATTTGTGGGCCTTACAACGATGAGAAAAATTAAATTAAACTTGGACTCAGATTTCAGATCTGTTTTAGATAAAAAGCGAACTGATGGAGATTGGAGGATTGGGTGATTGAGAGAGAATTGGATTTGGATTCTTTAGTTAATACCAAATCTTTATACAAGTTTTTTTTAAACAACTACTTTATTGTCCGAGTTGATCATTATTTATTTTAACTAATCAATAATATTTAAAATTTATAGTAAAACTATCGTGCTTCTAAGAGCACGAGATCTTCTTTGCTCTTAATTTAAAAACACTCTTTAATACCTTTAAATTTTGATTTATCAACAACAACAACAAAGTCTTTATTCTCAAATAAATTGGAATAGGCTAGAGATGAAATTCAATCTGAAATAAAATCAATTAAATTTTGATTTAAAATGTTCAATAATTTCTTTATATCAAATTCATGTAGGGTACATTTTTTTTTCTATGTTTTGAGTTTTTAAGTGCTTGTTTTGAATTCTTTAGTTAATTTTTTTTTTCTATTTTTCTATTTTGGAGCTACTTTTAAAGATTCAGAACATGTAAAAATAAAATAAAATTATTTTCTAAAAAATTTTAATGAAGAAATTATTGAGCATGATAAACTAGAATTTAAAGATAATTAAAAATAAGAGTTAAGAGCACGAGAGGTCTTAGTATTTCTATGATCACCACAGCTTTACACTATAATTTATACATCAAAAGTATACACTCTATCAATTAATAATCAGATAGTATAAATAGCATTAATAATTTCTAACTAAGACACAAAATTGACAATATATACTGAACAAAATGCATAATAATTTTTTGTTTGAACAGTGATCCAATATACATTACATACACAGCCTAAAAACAATGACCAATCAACCACCTCTGACTTAAGACATGAAGGAGAATAATTCAACATTGTAAATGTAAAACATGTGCATTCATACTCCATAAAATCAATGGTTGAATTTATATGTCTCCATAAAATCCAGAAAAAAAAAAAAAAAGATTAGACCATAAGGTACCACCTAGACAGGAACAAAGAATATGAAACCTGGTCTAAAGTGATGGCAAATTAATACACGTTTTAGTTAGAATCTATCCACAAAATGTTCCTCATGTATACACGTTTTAGTGTAAAATCTCATTAAACAAAATAAAATTGACAACGATAAGACATGCTTTATAAGGTATTACAAAATAAAAGAAGATATAGTTGATTACATAGCTAACTATCGCAATTAATTGTTATTGATAATAATTAAGATAATAACCTTCCGAATCACGAAATTACATTGCATTTTCCCTGATAAATAAACAGCCATATATACATGTGAAATATTATTAACTATCTTACCTATAATTGATAAGTAATTTTTCAGGAAAATATTCATAGAATTTAATTTTTAACTATGAAAAAAGTATATATTAGGAGTTATTAATTAAATAAATATTAATGTAAATAATGTAATCTTATTGAAAAAAATTGTTGGTTTCAATATTTAGTTAAAATTAACCGATGTAAACAAGTATACAACTCTGTTTTCATAGCAAGGGAATTTAGATATTATTTTTTATTTTTTATATAACGAAAGAAGCAACAAATCAAACGAAAATAATACAAATTAGCAAACCTTTTGTTTGATTTTTTCCCTTGATAAAAATAGCAAGCAGTATATTTTCCGACAAAGAAAATATTACAAATGGATAAAAAACCATTGGGTTTCCTACTCCGGCGTCTGTATCACAAATATTTTCGACAAATTTCTATATTTCATAGATCTAACAAAATTTCCAGTTCTATATTTCATAGATCTTACTGGTAGTTACCAACAGTAGCATTTCCAGTTGTAACTATCAACACTAAAATTTCAACACTAATACGGAATCCCTACATTACTATTTTTGCAAGGCTTTTCACACAGGGTTGTTAATGCCATTGTTCAAATTCTAGTAAAGAGCTGGGAGAATTTGATTTTTCCTTTTATTGGAAATTTGACCTTATATATATACAAGTTGTGCTATTATGCTTTGTAAAGTGCATGTTTTATATGAGTTGTACTATTATGCTTTCCAGAGCGATTGTGAAATCATTGAATTTTATATCATCATGTTGGCACAAACTATAAAGTGCGATCAATGATCCACAAAAGCAAAGCGTGCATTTTGCCACGCTTTGCAAGTATATAGCACAATTCTATGTATATATAAACATATATTAATATGTATATTTTAAAAATCAGTGATATACTCATTATTTGACTTGTGCACTAATAAAAAGATCTAAATTTCATAGATGCATTATTCTAATAATTATGAAGCCAGCTATAATTTTAATCACTTAATTTCAATAATATTTTTCAAGAATATATACTATAAGAATGTACTTTAAAAGTTGAATATATACTAAAATATAAAAAAAAAATGATTTAACAACTTCTATTTTTTTCTTATTTCAACCTTGAACACTTATTACACATTTACACCGGCTAGATATATAAGAAAAATTGATGTCTTTTAAATTCAAACGCCAATTGTGGGAAAACAGTTCATAGTTAATATATACAGTTATAGTCAACATATAAATAGAGAAAAAAAAATAGCAACGGTCGCTGCCATTATTTGAAAAGGTCCTCCGCGTCGTTGTAAAAGGAAGAAATCAAAACAACAACTCAAAATCATCTCTCATAGTCTTCTTATAATTTGTTTTTGACTGAAAATGTTCACACATAAGAAGCCTTCTTTGTCTACTTTTTTTATTTGAGTTCTGATATAATAATATTCCGATCCTCACGTTTCTTCCCGTTTCAATCATCATCTATGAGACTATGAGTCTATGACAATGGGTTCCCACAAAAAGTGGGTTCCATCTGTCATAGATGGTAACAAGGACACTATTTTTTTTTTATGGTTGACCAATCCTCTCCTGCTTCCTCTCTTTCTCCCATATATAACTATATAAGCGCCTCATTGGCTCTTCATTTCTTGCAACCAGATATCTAGACACACCTATAACGAATAAACACACCAGGTACTACATTATTTCAATCAATCTTTTAAGCAAAAGATGAAGCAACCTTGGTGTCTCTTCCTTGTACTATTCTGTTTTGTATCTCCCTTTGTGGGTGCAACAAAAACTTACAAGTGGAAGGTTCCGGCAATATATGTATTTGGGGACTCCACTGCAGATGTCGGAAATAATAATTACTTGCCAGGAAACAATGCAAAGGCAAACTTCCCGCATTACGGCATCGATTTCCCCCACTCCAGACCGACTGGTCGGTTCAGCAATGGATACAACACAATTGATTTCATTGGTACGATTTTTAATGCTGATGGATTCAATCATCTATTTACTTTTAAGTTATTTTTTTTATCTTGAACTTGGAGTACTTAGATTTCATTGAAGAGGATGTTTTCCATAAATGATAATTAAGAAAAAAAAATCAGAAGCAGAGTTAGTTTACTGATGCATATAAATTGGAGAGTCACCATTAATAGATCCTCCTCTAGTGCTAGCTAGCTCTAATATTTTGGGCATATAAATCAAAATCCTCAAGTTCTCATTTCTCAGGCATGGAAATATGTTCATGTCACTGTGGGATGCATGGGCCCGGTTAATTAGCTTTCTTTAGTATTGCGTGGATAATCAAGCTATATATGTGTAAGTGGTATAATTTCATTCCATTAGCATTTATACTATGCAAACATATTTTATCATGATGTCAAATCGTGGGACCAATATCATATCTACCTAGCTACAGATCGAGTAATTATATAAGTTTTGAAGGGATTGAGTGGAAAGAAAGAAATGACACATAATTTCAGGAGCTGATCTAGATGGAAAATACAGGTCTATTTGTGACATGTCATTTTAAGGAATCGCTTAGCAGAATGTATATAGTTTCAAATGGATACAGTAAATGTAATACTGACCATGTTTTCCCTGGGTTATCATTATAATATTTCAATTAATTGATTATATATATATAATTTTCAATTTCTGTAGCAAGTCATATGGGATTTAGGAGAAGCCCACCTCCATATCTATCTCTGAATGATACCAACAACCATCAAATAATGAAAGGACTGAGAGGTGTTAATTTTGCATCCGCTGGAACTGGTATTCTTGACTCAACGGTGAGTTCTTGCAAACATGCCATCTACTAAAATTTTCTTATACTTTCCTTCTATTACCATCTCAACTTTATTCCATATGGATATTATATAGCTTGCAAAGTCTTCCTTCTCACTTGTTGGCAATCATTTCACGTTATTGTTTCACCTTTTGCTACACTAAGAGGGTGCCAAAAGTTATCTGTTATTCCTTTTGTAACAAACACAGTTGTCACTTCTTGAATGGATAAAATGGAGAACTTTGTTATAACTTACAAGTGTAATTTAAATTTAATTTGCTTTTCTGGTCCTAGTAGTTGGGATGAGGTGTGGTCTAACTTTGCAAACATGCCATCTATTAGGAAAGTATGGTTATGATTTATGAAAGCGACACCAAAGGGAAAAAAACAAAAAAACAAATATTTCGCTAAGTTTTCTTTGACTAAAAAGTTTAGTTAAGCTAATCACCAAAAAGAACTTTCTTCAATATACTAAAAGAAGGAGAATAATTCAGGGATCTGCCTATATTATAACGTCTCAACAAGTGAGATATTTTGAGGTGCTGAGGTCAAAGTTGGCGGCTCAGCCGAATGCTGATCAAGTGGCTCTGAGGATTTCTAAGTCCCTGTTTCTATTCAGTTCTGGTGGTAACGATGCTTTCGCATTCTTTGCCGCAAACAAATTGCCGAACAACACTGCTGTATCTCTCTTCTACAGCAACATGGTAGCCAAATACGAGAACCACATCAAGGTATTCTTCCTTTTCAAAAGCAAAAAAGAAAAGAAAAGAGCATGCATG
The DNA here is from genome assembly GCA_964058865.1 of Eleocharis quinqueflora. NCBI lineage: Eukaryota > Viridiplantae > Streptophyta > Magnoliopsida > Poales > Cyperaceae > Eleocharis > Eleocharis quinqueflora. The sequence continues at coordinate 18,629 of CAXKVX010001106.1, forward strand.
TCATTTGTATTTATTTTGGATATATATATATATATATATATATAGACTTATGCAATATAGGACGTTATTATGGGCCATCCAAATCGATTCAAGATTCGCACTGACATCACACTTAAATTTCAAATAAGAAAATTTAAAACAATCGATCAAAACAGTCCAATGTTATTTTTATATTGAAATCTCACTAGATACAATTTTTTTCATTTTTTTCATTTTTTTATTATTTTTTAGAGTGGTATGAAATTAATTGATATAATGATTTCTCGACCATCTAATATGACTGATTTTGCATCCCTCTAAAAATAGTAAAAAATAAATAAAAAAATAAAAAAAATTGGTTTATAGTAACATTCCAATATAGAGATCACATTGAACGGTTTCGATCGACCGTTTAAATTTTAAAATATAAAGTTTAAAATTTGAATGTAATGCAAAAACTAATCTTAACTTCATAATGCATTGTAACATTTCTCTCTATATATTAACTGAATGAAAGAAAGAAGAAACAGTTCCAATATAGATCAATAAGCCATGCATACCTTCATCAATATATAAGGCATTGCAATTTAGCTACTGATCATATGTACGTTGATAGTAACAATTAATTAACAAGATACCAAAGAAAAGTAACAATTAACTACAATGTAAAATCTAACAATCCATGCACTTATATTTGTGGGCAGACTTTATACGGTTTAGGAGCTAGAAAATTTGCGGTGAACAATGTGCCATTTATTGGATGCGTGCCTTCTGCACGAGTACAGAACTCGACCGGCGGCTGTATCGACGGAATGAATCAACTAGCAAAGGGTCTGAATGATGCAATTGCAGCTCTTTTCGGGAAGCTTTCGGTCGATTTGCCTGGCTTGGAGTACGCCATTGGCAACTCCTACGAGCTCTTATCAAGCACAATCTCCAAACCCCATTCCTTCGGTAGGTTGAATCCTTCATTATTGCATTGAATTTATGTCTGATATTTACTGTCTACCATATTCATGCTTTTAAAGATTGAAGAAAAGAATCCTGAGAATGACTTGAATGGCATATCGACAAATTTCATGTGTTCATAATAATTTGATTGTTTTTCTTTTGATAGCATGGTGCCAGAAAATATAACAAATTAAAATCCTTGATTTTTTTTTCTTTCTTTGAATTATCTTTATCTAGGGTTTCAAGAGGTGGAGAGTGCATGCTGCGGAGGTGGGAAGTTCAATGCGCAGTCGTATTGCATACCAAATGCTACATATTGCATGAACCGCAACCGTTATGTTTTTTGGGACATGTTGCATCCGACCCAAGCAACCTCCAAATTAGCGGGCTTACTATTCTATAATGGCCCATCTCAGTTCGTTGGCCCAATTACATTTAAGCAATTGGTGGAAAGTAACAATTGAGCCCAAGACAAGATTTTTATGGATGAAATTTGTGATTCAAGCTGTGATTGAGGCTACTTTTAAGAAAATATTTTAAGTCTATTCTTTTATTTATTTATAGGTGATGTTTGTAAGTCTACGAGATAATGAATAAAAAAAATAATAGAGCCATCACAGTCGCAGATTTGCTAATTCGTAGATTGATTTTTTAAAAGATATACTATAGATGTTCTGCCAATTGATTTAATAGAAATGTCATTTTCCTTCGAATTATGAATTTATGATGTTTATTTGCAGTTTTGCACAAAGGTTCATCTTGAAGCTAAATGGTCGAATAGATACTAAATTCTAATTGAATAACTTAAGTTTTTTTGTGATAATAATTTAATTTTCTCTGTAAAATAGAGAGTTAGAACTTAGTTGATCTATTAGGATGTTTGAACATATTTTCATTTAATCTCACATTGAGCCGCAATTAGTCCACAATTTTTTCAGTTCAGTTTTAGCAATTGAACTTGAACTGAACTTCAACCAAGATCAAGAAATAGTTCATTCCATAAATGTTCGATAATGTTCAGCCATTTCGTTCATAAACCGTCAAGTTCATTAGCAACCCTATGTGCCGTCAAGTTCATTGTTTTTTTTCAAGTGGAGGTTCCGAGTTCGAAACTCAGTGAAAGACAAAGGCCACTGAGGGACTCTAGGTCACTTTGAATAAAATTTGAGAGCAAAGACCACTCATCTATTTCTCAAAGTTCATTATTTTTTTCAGTACAAAAAATAATATGCATAATAACATCGATATCGCTAGTCAGTATAAATATTAGATTCTTCCATGTCATTATTTCTTTTATTTAAATTTGTGTCGATTCTAAACAAATGATTCAGAATACTATGCGGTACTACATCATTCGCCCCAAGTTCCTTATTTGCAATGTGAATTATCAATTACGTCCGTACCGAATGAGATCATGCGATTGGGGAAAAAATTGTGTTCCTCATGCATAATTGAAAGAGGATAAAATACACTATTATGAATCATCCGAATTGTTTCAAAATTCGTGCTGTACAAATTAGAAACGAATAGGATGACTCATAGCAAGTGTCATATATTCTATGCAGAGTATCACAGCAATGCTCTAATTTAATTAGTTACAAACTTGCAGTATAAAATTGGGTCCGTGAGAAGTCTGAAGAGCTCGATTCCAAATACAAGATAAAGTTGAAAATGACAAATTGCGTGAAAAGAACATAATAAAATATTAAAAAAATTCCGTTGCCGGGACTCGAACCCGGGTCTCTCGGGTGAGAGCCGAGTATCCTAACCAGCTAGACTACAACGGATTTGATGATTTCCTTATAAGTTCATAATCTTTATAAGAACTATACTGATACGTAGCCGAAACGAGATAACTCGATGGAGATAGAACTCGCAACTCACATACTAAACTAGTACCACAACAAGAAACAAAGTATGGGACCAAATATTTTATGACACAAGCAATAAACAAAGTATGAAAACAAATAAACTAATAGGCCTTTTTCTCAATTATACTTCACAAACTTGCCTCTCGAAAGAAGCCCATTAACGAGATCCAAAATCAACATAACTAATTCCAATGTTTTTCACCACACTAGTCTTGCTAGATGGCCTCAAATTCTCTACAGATTCAAACTTCCCAATAGAAGCATATGCATTTGAAACTAAAACCAAATTAGCAACATCACACCTATCTTTCTGCAAAATTTCTCTCCCAATTTCTTTCATCACCTGAGAATCACTATGGAAAAACAACCCTCCCAAAATAGCTTTCCATGCATTAACACTTCCCTTCTCTCTAAAATGATTTGCCAAGTTTCTTGCATGTTCCAAATATCCAGCTCTGGAGAGCAAATCAACCACACAAGTTATATGCTCTGTGCCTAATTTAATATTTGAGCTTACTTCCTCCACTGACATCCATTTAAGCAAATCCAATCCCTCATTTACCAACCCATTGTGACTACAAGCCATCAATGTATTCAAGTATGTGATATTATCTGGAACGAATCCCCGATTTTTCATATTTATGAATAGGTCCAAGGCTTTGTTCCCTTCACCATTTATCCCATGAGAAAGAATTATGGCATTCCAGGAAACAATACTTCTATTGGAGATTTCTTCGAACACCTTGCATGAAAATTCAATGCAGCCACATTTTCCATAAGCAGTTATGAGTGCATTTTGGACTGGTACAAACTGATACAACCCAAGTTTAAGACTATAAGCATGAAATTGTTTCGTCAGTTGAAAATCAACAGTATCACTGCATATTGCTAATAAGGTCACCATGGTGGCTTGATCCATAGTAAATTCATTTTCCCTTCTTAATTTGAGAAACAGTTCCATTCCTTCAATGGAATTTCCATTTTTCATGTAACCTGAAATCATGCAAGTCCAAGAAACCAAGTTCTTATCTGGAATAAAATCAAACAAGTTCTTCGCAGAAGTTGCATCTCCACAATTAAAATACATGGAAATTAAGGAATTAATCACAGAAGGTTCAAATCCAAAACCTTGCACCATACTATAAGTGTGAACCAGCTTACATAGCTTTATATTACCTAATAATGCACAAGCTTGAACCAAACTAAGCAAGGCAACCTTATCAGGCACAATTCCATTATACCTCATCTTGAAAAAGAGATCCAAAACATCACGGGCCTGGTGGTGCTGCAAAAGAAACCCCATTAACGCAGTCCATGTTACTACATCTTTTACTGATACTAGCTCGAAAGCTCGATTCACTACATTAACATCCCCAAAACTCAAATACATTTTAAATATCGAGTTTGAAACACAAACATCCAGGTCAAACCCATTTTTTATGGCATACCCATGTAGACTCTCACATAGGCTAAATGAACCATAACCAGCACAACTCTCCAGAACACTTACAATTGTTCTGGGTTGCAGGTCAATCCTTAAAGCCCTGATCTGCTTATATAGTATCAGAGCATCTTCGAAAAGGGAATTATACACCAAGCCAGATATCATGGCATTGCATGTTACCAGGTCTGGTTCGCAACATTCAGAAAAAATAGCAAACGATTTCTCTGGGTCATTATACTTAGCATAACAATCTAACAACGCAGACCTTACAAAAGGGCTCGAACCAAACCCACTTTTAACGATTCTAGCATGAAGATTTCCTATCAGTTGAGATGTACTCCCAGCCGTACCGAGCAGTACCGCCACCAAAGAAAAGGAATTGGGAGAAATCCCTGAACGAAGCATATTCTTAAAAAGGCCAATAGCTTCTTTAAATAGGCTATTGCATGAAAAGCCATAAATAATTGTGGAATAAGTGACAACGTTCCTCTTGGGCATTTCATCGAACACTTTACGGGCTTCATTGGTTCGTCCAGCTTGACAATGCCAGTGGATTAGTTTGGTTCTGGAAACTATATCAGTGTTGTTGTTACATTCAGGAAATTTATCACTGTCTTGTAAGATTGTATGAAGGTCGCTGTAGTTTGAGCATTGCTGAGGCCAGAGCGCCAACGAGCTTGAGAAAGGGAGATATAGGGACCTATTTGTAATAAAGTATCTGAAGCAGGTAGAGAAGTTTGAGTGAGAGACAAACATTAAGCACAAAATTGTTCTAATTTATCGGACATATTTTGTTTTGGGTTTATTCGCGAAGTCTGTAAACTGTGAAGTGAGAAGAGAGGAGAGAGAGCTTCCGAGTCCTTATATAGACAACTTGGCAGCTCTTTCTATTTTGGGCCTATTGAGGCCTTTGGCATAGTCCAAATATAATTTCAGCGTATGGATTTATATCAATAAATAAAAATATGACGATTCTAGTGCAAATCTGTAGCCATTGTCATAATAATTCTTGATTGGATTCGGATCATTTTATTGAATATGAATGCTGTCAGCTTAACTAAAACCATCTCTATTTGTAATTGGTTGATGTGCATGTAATAGATATTGATCAATTTATAGGGATATATATAATATATTCCTCTTTTTCTTTTTTCATCTATTTTTTTTATATTTATTCATCTTGTAACTCTTTTTCTTGGTGAGTAAAAAGTTTAAAAGTATGTGTTTAGCATTGCTTGCTTAAAAAAATAATATAAAAGAGAATATCAAATGGCCTAATATCAATATAAAATGCATGCACAACTCATGTGAATTTAACTATTTTATATTATAAATATACATATTAAAAAATAAATTAGTTCGAGATGATCTATTAATATTCCCCTCAACTTTTTTTTACAAGTATTAACACTTTAATTTTATAAATGTTAAAATAACACATGGATTCATACATAAACTTTCTTTTAGTTACTATTATTATTGTACATCATTTCTTCTGAAAGAGTCAATTTGTACTTGCATCAACATTTTTTATAAATACTAAAATTTTACTTTACAAGTACTGTATTTTATTATATCACATTAATACTTTCTGCTGAACATTAATTAAACAAATTCATCAAAGTTTTCAATTGAAAATTTTGACCTGAAAAACAATTATCACTTCTCCATTTTTCCCCACTTACCTTCATATCATAAAATATTCTCCTTAATTGTTTGATAGTTTTTTTTTTCTAATTTTAACAAATAATCTAAATAGAAATTCAATATAAGAGAATTACATATAATTAACACTACATTTAGCAAAGTAGTCCTACCATCTAGTGATAACATTTTATTTTTTTCATAAATGAATTTATATTTAGTTTCTAATTTACCTATCATAATTAACCATTCCTTAGAAGAAAGGTTCCACGGGTACTCCTAATTCCTAAATAAGTATAATAGGAATTTCAACTATTTTATAATATTCTAGTACATTTGCTAATGATATATTCCTTCCTCATCTAAATTTAGAGGATATATCATTTCACTTTTAATAATTTTAACCATTATCCCTGACAGCTTCTCAAAACGCATATATAATATATGATTTCTGATTCAATCATCTTTGTAATACAAATTTATGGCAGTTCGAAAGCTCATAAATTTGTTGTGAAATGTGAAGTTTGTATATCTGCAAAATCCCTCTTAGATATGCCCAATATAAATAATTAATGGTGAATATATATCCTGCCTACACGTGGTCTTCACCAACCTTTATAATGGAACTAGTTGGTGATTGGTGAAAATGTTAGATCCATTCCTCGGTGTACTAGCACCCATTTCAGGCGACAAACCAACTTCCTCAGAAGTTGTTACATCACCCCAAACGTGCCCTTCCAAAACTTATCTTCGTCTTCTTAGCTTAGTGATACATTCAATTGTGGTTCATTTGTTAGATTATATTAGAACAAGTATATATTATTAATCTTATTTTTTTATTTTTTCCACAAATTAAACCAGGAAGAAGATTTCGTCTGCTAGATCATATATATTGTTATCTATATACCTATGGGGTCTCAAAATTTGCTTTTATTTTTCTTAATATCTATGATGGTTATTTCGGTGTGTGCCATTATTGAAAGCAATGTCACTGGTGTGTCCTATGATCGCCGGTCGCTGATTGTTAACGGGCAGAGGCAGCTCTTTTTTTCGGGTTCAATCCATTATCCGCGAAGCACTCCAGAGGTTCTACATATTAATAAAAAAATATTTTTTATTAAATAATAAACATTTAGAAATATATACTTTTACTCTCTATGATAATTCTTTTTTTTTCAGTTATTCTCTTTAAGAAAGAAAATTTGAATTTTTTTATTGTTCATAATTGTCACACAGTTTAGAAGAAAAAAAATTGAGAAAGTTTCATCTTTTGGCTCATTTTTCCCACTTAATTATTGATTGAACAGATGTGGCCAGATCTTGTGAAAAATGCGAAGATAGGAGGTTTAAATGTGATACAAACTTATGTCTTTTGGAATGCTCATGAGCCCAAACCTCGCCAGGTATATATTATCAACTTAGTCTTTTACCATGTTTTCTTTGTTATTATCTATAAAATCGTTTGATAGTTTCACAAGATATTTTGAACTTGATCATTGATTTCTTTGTTCATTGATTTCATTGATTTCATTGTAGTAGCTTCTTTTTTTTCAAGTTTTTATTTCCAGAAAAGTTTATAATAGTTAATTTGGCGGTTTTAGTGAATATTCACTCTTAAAAGCTCAAGAAGATAAATATATTTTCCTGATTTTATGTATTTTTTTCTTGGGTCCTATAATTTTTTTCATAATGTTGGCCACTTTTTATTGTCATTCAATCTTTCATATGTAAAATCAAATCATTGATGGACAAAAGTTGAAATAGGTAAACATAGCATGTAATGCCATTTTATTTCTATATTTGCCAAAAAGGAGAACATTATAGAAAAATCATTTTTCTTAATTTTAATGCAAAACGGATGGTATAATAAGTTAATAACTAATGCATTATCAACGATACATTTGTATGTTAAACAAGTAAAGTTATGATTCTTGTAAGGTTTTGTGAGAAAGCAAATATTTTCACTTTCATTGCAGTACAATTTTGAAGGAAGGTATGATTTGGTGAGATTTATCAAGTTAATCAAAGCACACAACATGTATGTAACTCTAAGGATTGGTCCCTTCATCCAAGCTGAATGGAATCATGGGTATGTCATTATGTTTTCTGCTCTTGCATTATTTTTATATTATCATTTGAAATCAATGAACATGACAGTTAAGCTTCAGAAAAAAATGCTCTCTATGTGCATGAAGTAACATATTTTCAATAGCAACTGAAGGCTTCTTTCTGAATACTTACTTCAGTTTCCATCTTTATCTCAAAAAACAAAATAAAAAGAAGTTACACACACAAATTAAGGTTTAGATGTGGCATTAAGCACCCCTAATTGACTTTTTTATGACTTTTACCAGTAAATTACTCATAATGTGTTTTCAATTTTCATAACCGTTTGATATTTCATATATTAAATTATAAATTTTTCTTCAGTGTTATCTTCCAATTTTTCTGAAATCCGCAGGAACATGGAACCTAAAGAATTAATTTTGTATTTTCTTAAATTTTTTATGTTTCCCCGTACATGTAACAGGCCATTTATTTTGTTTTGTTTGATTGTTTTGGTTCCTTTTTTTTTACCAGAGGATTGCCGTACTGGCTCAGAGAGGTACCAAATATTACCTTCCGTACTGACAACGAACCATTTAAGGTATATATATAACACTTGCCATTTCTTACTTCCATTGCACATTACACAAAATTGATGAACAAATTCTATTTGGATATAACACTATCCATTCTTTATCTTTCTGCCATTCTTCTTATACTTGCGATTGAGAAGTTTTCTTGCTTTATCTTTCACCAGTACTATATGAGGAGATTTGTAACAAAGATTGTAAAAATGATGAAGAAAGAGAAGCTCTTTGCTTCTCAAGGAGGTCCTATTATCTTATCACAGGTTCAATCTACTTTTAAATTTGTTCATATTGCGCTCTTTTACATCATATTGTTTCAATTTTTGTTCATTTACTTCTATTTGTGAGGTAGATAGAAAATGAATATAGAACGGTGGCGCCAGTGTTTCGAGAGGCCGGAGAAAGGTACATACAATGGGCAGCAAAAATGGCACTCGGTTTAAAGACCGGTGTACCTTGGTCTCTGTGCAAAGAAGAAGATGCTCCTGGTTCAGTTGTAAGTTCTTCAAATTTGTTTGAAGTTGTGATGCTAACACAACACACGCACTCATAAATATTCTTGCATACATAATTGATAGCTTTACATGCTAGTAATAGCAATCATAGCATTTTTTTTTTATCCAAGTATTCTCAGCCCAAATTTAATCCAGCCCAAAATTTAGTTTGTGGTGTTGTACTGATGTGGTGATTATCGAACGGGGCTTAGAGTAGTTGTTTTAACCGTTAGATTGCTTCAGCATTCGTACTATTTTGTTAAAGTTTATTGAGATTCGTACTTTTCGATCACTTACGCGAATTTTGACGCGATCTAATGGTTTAAAAAGGCTGAGAATCAAATTGGATTCTCAGCCCTGCGGATCTCCCCTCCTTCCTACCGAATGACGAGGGAGCTGTTTGTGGCTTTGGCCTTTGTGCAAAGAAGCCTCTCTTTTGTTCTTGCTTAGGCAGAGAGGTAGAGAGATAAGGAAGAAGAAGAAGAAGAAGGGATAAAACAATGCTAATGGATGATTAAGGTGGTCCCGGCATTTGGGTCTGTTAGGATGCGGTATACTCAATCTTTTTGCTGTCTCTGAACTCTCAAGTACCACATAGGATCAAGTGATACATTGTTGAATTGGTGATGTTGAACTTGTACCTTTTGATTACAATTGGTACAGTGTGTGGTTAATTCTTTCTCAGTGGTGGAGCATGGATAGTTAATTCTTAAAAGTACACAAAGATTGAGATACAGTCAGGATCTCATGGTGAAGCCTCGAAGTGTCTAAGAGGCAATGCCTAGTTAGTCTCTACGAATAATGAATAAAATTGATTTCCAAAAATTTCAAGGTTGCGATATCTTTGTCAAAGGAAAAATGGTTTGCTGTACGTGGGTTTCAATTGTTTCTGGGTGTATACCATCTGGTGCACACATGTTGTTTGGTGAAATGCCTGAGAGAGTGTTTCATCAGTGCATCGAGATCTAACACCTTAGTGTGCTGATTAGCATGAAGATTTGAAGTTTCCAGCTGTTTGGATGGAACCTTCAAACTCCCCAAATACTAATTAGGATGATATGCAGAGTTCAGGTGCAGATTGACAAAATTCAAACTCCAGCATCTACATGTATACAGAAAGAATAGATACAACATTAAAATATACATAAAAAACATAAAAAAAAATATAGTTGGATATATGAAACATTATATCCATACAAAATCAAGCATAAAAACTTATGTTGCGATCAAATTAAAGTAATGGATTGGTGGCTGGTGCTTTCTGTTTCAATGAAATAGGAATTTTCAAAGCCTAACTTGCATAGATCTGATGTCACAAAAGATTGGACCTGTGCCTCTTTAAAAGAAATATAAGATTTTGTTAATCGATTATAGAGGCTATTACTAATCACTTGGGTTTAAATGAGGCCTGAAAGCAAACTGCACCCAGGTACTGTCACTCAGATCCTTATTACTGAGGTTGGTATTTTATGGATTTTAAATGTAGATTCCTACATGTAATGGATTAAACTGTGGAGACACATACAGTGGCCCAAAAGGTGGAAAGAAGCCCTTCCTGTGGACAGAAAATTGGACAGCCAGGTAAGCTTTATTAGATTTACTTAGAAGTTAACTCTAAACTTACAGTTTTACCAAACATTGTATTTGTATCAATCAAATGAACAAAACAATTAGTTCTAATTAAAATTTACATTCCAACTAATACAAGAAAATTAATCACTGTGCTGCTACAAAAAATATTGAGCACCAATCGGCTCATGAAGTATGTACATTGAAAACTGAATACCACCTTAATAATTTTAGCCACAGTGATAAGCTAACCGGTAACATAATTTGTTTGATGAAACAAGGTTTCGAGTATTTGGTGATGCACCACCTCCAAGACAAGTACATGACCTCGCTTTCTCAGTGGCACGGTTTTTCTCAAAAAGCGGCACACTAGCAAACTATTATATGGTACTTACTAGAATTTTCTTCCCATGGCCTATTTATGTTTTTTATATTATTTTTTAGCAAGCATATTACAATTTAACTCGAGATCAGAGCTCAAGAATCAAGTAATGAAGAATTTACTTAAGCTTGTGCTTTGGAATATTATTTTTAGTATCATGGAGGAACAAATTTTGGCCGTACTGGTGCTTCTTTTGTAATGACTCAATACTATGATGAAGCTCCTCTAGATGAATATGGTACAGAGTTCTATGCATCTCATATTTTTTGGCAGCTTGTACACGTATGTACCAACGGATGAACCAGAATATATTCTGGTAGCTTCCAAGAACCAGCAAAAAAAACAAAAAATGCCAGAAAGGTACAAACCATATGCTTCGGAAAATATAGCTCAAATTGCCCGCAACCATCGTCCTTCAATTAGATTTAACTTTACATAACTTACAAGTGGGCTAAAGTTGAGTATGGAAAAAAAGTGATTAGCTGATTATAGCATTTATTTATAAATTATAATAAACTGATTGAACTTACTATACAAGTTCCACAAGTGCCAAACATTGATAATGAACTAGTACATTGTGAATTTTCAATAACATAATATATTTAGGTTTAAGAAGGGAGCCCATCTGGGGACATTTAAGATATCTGCACTATGTATTGAGATTGTGCCAACATGAGCTGCTGTGGGGTTCTTCTTCTTTGCAAAACCTTGGTGAAAATCTTGAGGTAGGATCTTAATATTCTAGACATCTACTTGAATATAACTTTTGAGGAATATTCTTTTGATTCTGAACTTATGATTATCTGTGTTCCAATGATGTATTTAGGCCAGGATTTATGAGATCCAAGAGAAAAATACGTGTGTGGCCTTCCTCGCAAATCTCGATATAAAGTTGGACGCAACTGTAATTTTCAGAGGATTTAACTACTTCTTGCAACGTCGTTCTATAAGCATTCTGCCAGATTGCAAGAGTGTTGCCTTTAATACACGACAGGTATGATGAATCTTTTTCAAATTGTTTTTCAATCAGGCCTTGTTGGTTTTTTACAATTTTATATTAATACCATTTCTATCAACAAACGTTGAGAATCGGTTCAAAGCCCACATTTACAACAGTTTTATCAAATTATTGTAGTTTGGAGATACAAAAAAGAGAGCTGACCAATACTGTCACCCCTGGTTCCAAAGGAAATAAAGAAGATACTTCCATTTAATAACTTTATTATATAACTGTACATTTGCTTGGAATCAATTATGTTATATGTGGATAGGTGAACGCTCAGCAAAGTGCAAGAAGTTACCATACTGCAAATGAGACCTACATCAACAACAAATGGCAGATGTATCAAGAGAGTGTACCCAGTTTTGAACACACTGCATTACAGGCAAATGAGCTCCTGGAGCTCTACAACGTAACAAAAGATACTACTGACTATCTATGGTACACCACTAGGTACTAGATTTTTTTATAACATTTTTTTTACTTCAGCTCCTCTGGATC